>QVNV01006837.1:0-71385 GCA_014825455.1 Pseudomyrmex pallidus | reverse complement strand
TTTTTTTTTTTTTTTTGTAATTTTCTGAAGAGGATCCCACCCGGGGATCGAAACGTTAATTAAATAAAGATTTTTAAGAAATGATTACACCGAAGAACAGTGTCTAGGCTCTTACTGGCCAAATTATTGATTATCATAAGTTTTTTACAAACTTGGAGCCTTTCACATTTAAAAAAAAAGAATTTAATTGTAAGAGTTTGAAATTCAATATCAGGATATCATGCAAAATTGACTGTGTTTTGTGCAGCCACAAAGGACTATACTCGCAGATTGGGATTAGCTTTCTGGGCGTATCACGTTTCGTGGTCGTCGATCCGGTTCCGCCTTTAAGTCGAAGGAAGGGTATTATTCAAAGGATCTTATACCTGTCTGCACAGTGGTGCCCTCTCAACTGCGACAGGACTTCATATATATTGTATGTACACAGGAAATATATATATATATATTTCGTGCGAATAAACAAAGAACAAAAACTTCAACGGCAATGTCGTTCGTTTTTTCTTAAGCTTTTATAAAAATCTGATCCTGTTCTTTCTCTCTGTATTCCCGTAATAAGAGGACGAAGCGTATCCCAGCAGCGCGACGTCTCGAAATCTCCAAGTCAATTTTACATGCGCTCACATTCGCAGACGCGTTGTAAACTGTTCCGGAACGTGTGCTGTCCCTTTCTTCGTCGCGCTCTCTTAGGGAGAGCGTAAGGAAACGCGAGTTTACATCTTGCTTGTTGCCGACGGTAGTTTCGCGTCGTCGGGCTCGCACAATGAAGCGGAGCCGCGCCGGTAAGAACGACAGTACGTTTCGTCGACGGGATTCTGTAAATAAGAGAACTGCGAACTTCACGACGACGACGACAACGACGACGCAGTCGTCGCCCGAAACGACGTCTTACATTAGACGACGACGCGAGTATCAGACGAAATGCAGTTCAAACAAGGAAACTCGCATCGTCGCGGAAAACGCACTAATCTCGAGCGACGCAGCGAGAGATAGTGTCGTTTTAGTCGTCTCCTCCGTATATAGACTACGCTTTCCGCGAGAATTTTCTTTCAGTCGATGCGCGAATACGGAAACAATCGATTGTTGAAAGACTCCCATGAAGGAAAAGAGCCTTGATCGACTTGCGCGCGTTTGACGTCGTCTCGTACAATCTCTTCCCATCGTTGAAAAAGTTCTTTTTTTGCACAATGTTCTCACAGATTCCTTCGCGACATGTAAAAGACCCACTTGTTAAAGTGATATCGATTGCGCCACATTACACTTTCGAGTCTCGGTGCATAACGGATCACGTAACGCGATAACGATCGCGTTGCTCTTATGTATGTACGCGCTGTAATTACTTCACGTGACGCTTTTAAGAAGGCAATTCTGTAAGAAATTTTTGCACGAAACGATGAGTTTGTAATCACGAAAATCACAGGTTGCGTCGTTATAATTATTAAATTTTTTTTAATAAAAAAGAGCTTCGTTCTAAATAGATACTTATAAATCATTATGTGCAAAACACACACACAGACATCTGCTCTGTTCGATGTGTAATCATCAATCTGTGGAGATTTATGTCTCTCTCTCTCTCTCTCTTTTTCTGAGTTTCACGACTTTCGCACGACGACTCTCGATGGTGTACGTTCCTCTTATCTGACCGCCTTATCAAGCCTGCTGCAACGGGAAGTCGGATTAGATGGACGAAGTGTAACGGAATATCCGTCTTCTTATCGATGCGGTGCGGAAATCCGCGGATTCCGGCGCCGGAACTCGGCGCGGGGACCGGATGTAGGTCATTTTGCTCTCGCGAGACACAAGAGAGAACACGAGAAGCGAACGAGAAGAAAGGGATATTCTCGGACATTCTGGCGCGGTCCAGGATATGCAGCACGCGAGAAGATATCTTGTGAGCGGCGCTTCGGGAGAAGAGAGACCAGAAACGTGCCCGAGACTTCGACGCGTCCGTAATATTACAGGGGATCTCCCGCCGGCGGCGGCGCAGCGACGTGTCAGAGCGGAACGTGTCAGAATGACCATTACTCTTGAGGAGAATAAAGAATTGCTCAGGAAGAATTTTATCCCCCGCGCGCCATGATACGATTTTTCATGGTTTTCATTTTTTCGATTTCGCCGCGCGCGATCGTTCTTTTTCTCGCGAAAAAGCAATTCTCGCGCGCCACGGAGTTGGAAAATGTTTGAGCCGCGCGAGCAAACATTCGAGAGAATTTGTTTCATTGCTCAGTTTGAGAATAATATAATGTAGGAAGGGAAAAACTAACTTCAATATCGAGTTTTATATTAACAACACATCCGTGAAATGTGATTTAAATTAAATGCAAAAAAGAGAGAGAGAGAGAGAGAAAGAGAGAGTGGCATAATTTATTGGTTAACTTAAGGTATGTATACACCTACGCGACAAAAAATATTATGAAAGAAGTCGCTGTTGTAAAGAGTGATACGTTTTAAATAAAAGGCACAGAAATAAAAAGAATCAAATGAAAACAAAACGAAAAAATTAAATAGAAAAAACCGAAATATAAAGCTCGCGCAATAATAGAACACGCGCGTTACACGTCGCTTTGAAAACGATGCCTCTAACGCGTAATCTGTCTGTGCAATGTGCTTAACGTGCAAAAATAAATACATCCATATAACCGGGATGCTTCGTCCTGCGAGTCATGAGTATCTCGCCTGTGTGACATATGCCATTTCCATAATTATTAGCTTTCCTGCGCGTGACCTATTTTTTCTCCGCGCACACCGCATCGTTTCGCAATCTCGGGTGTAGCCAGGATGTTCTTTACGAGGATTTTTACAGAGACACACTTGTATTTATAACGAAGAACGCAAACACGTGTGTAACTATATTATATATTTTTTTTCACGAATTATATATTTTTCACGAAGTTTTTTTTGTTGTTATTGTAGGTTGTTGTTTTGTTTTTCTTTCATAGTAATCAGATCTATGTACAGGCTCCCAGAGCCTCTATAGAATGTACTTTGTACGTATACTTGATGTACTCTGATCGTAAATAAAATAAAATAAAAAATAAAAAAAAATATAATACTATTTATTTTAAAATATAAAATATAATATCTCTGTTATAACATACGTATGTCTATTATTATGAAAGGTCGAGTATTAAAAAAAAATCATTAAATTACCATAAATTATTACTATCTCTGTTTCAGCTCAGGATTTCATATTCAAAGGCCAAGGTTAAGGACATCTCCTGGGTCACCAATTTTGCACCTTTGCGTTATCCCGTCCGAGGGGTTGCGTTTTTATCCTACCGGAAACCAAAAGCCGCGTCGCGACGGCGGCAAAAACGAACCGCCGGCGAGCGGGGGTTGGCCCCGGCTGTGTTATACAATCGTAGCGACGCGGTGGATGGAATTAATTAAACGCTACCGCTTCTCGCCCCCTTGGTCCCTCATCCCCCTGCTATTTCCCATCGCTGCCTCCACCGCCGTCGTCGTTGCTGTATTTACTCGGTGGGCTTTGAGGATCGAATTGCAGGCGCCCTGTGAGAGAGGGTCTCGTTGTTTGCTCCCCTCCTCCGCCGGCCGGCCCCGCCATTCCCCCTCTCGTACGGCTGTACCCCATATCTTCCGCCCCCATCGCCCCTCGTCGCTCTCGGCCGATCAACCCCTTCCCATTTCGCGGCTGGTATTGCGAAACTACCGGCGGATATCCGCAAATACCGCGAACGAGTATTTGGAGAACCTCGTTCTGTAGACGTGGAGTGGAAAGAGGTGGAGGAATAGGACGAGCCGTTGCGGAGCACTCATGCTGTTGGCCGGCGGCATTGAAAACTTTGTCAAACCAGACCCAAAGACGAATCCCTGGATAAGGGATTCTTCGAAGGGTGGGAGAAAGCGGAGACGAAGACATATTTGCCGAGTAGTTTGGGACTAAATCGCCCCTCCACAGAAGTGAGCCGCGCATACAAAAGAATGAAATAATGGCCGCGCACTAAATGCTCATATCGAGACCAACGAGACACGAACACGTTGACGATTCAGTTATGTCGCATCGATTGCTACGTCGAACAAGATGGACGTATTGTCACAAGTAGATGACGTGAGTATGTAGATCAAGTGTATAAAACGAGAATACGATATAAGAAAATAGATTAAATATTAAAAGATTATATTATATCAGAGAGATTTAGTGCAAACAGACTAGGCGACTGTATGCTTGATTATATAAATATTGAATAGATAATTCGATTGAATCGATAGGATTTGTGATAGGCAGACGGATGTGCAGGAAAAGGAAAATATGTACAGAAAAGGAAGAGGCGGGGCGACTGCAAATATCGGCGTGTTGGCGCGTCAGGTCGATACTCCAGGCCGACCCGTTGTTCTCCAAGACGTGCCCCCAGATACGTGTGGGTAACTCAGGAGCTTTGTTGGCACACGTGAAGTATCCTGCGAGCGTGCTAAGAATGCCGCGGGTCGAAAGTTATGCTCCCTTCCCTCCGGTTTAATGGTTCTGTTCTATAGCTTGGCAAGCGCCGCGCGAGCAGTCCGATGAGAAATTTTCTCTAACTTTCCGAATTCTCTCTCACACTACGCGCGCGGAACTAAATTGCGCTAAAAAAAACTTGCGTTTTTCTTTGACACATAAAACACGTAAGAAAAAAATTATCCGCGCGCGCTTCCAATCGGTCGCGCAAGTGTCCTTCCGTCGCTGTTCTTCTTCATTATATTCGAAACAAAAATAAAACTTACGTGACCCTCTCGAACAACTCGATAAAACTCCAACTGGATAATATCGCGCGATGAAATATTAGCGTGTTCGCGGCGGCGGGCGCGTTCGTGTTTCGCTGGGACGGTGCATGTTTTCCGTGGCTAACGAGAAAATGTCGATAGCGATAAAAATTCCGTCATAGATACACGGTGCGCGACCGCAGGTGCGGTTTGATGAAACGACGGGAACGTTGTTGGCACTAGCAACTGGGTGTCAACGGGCCGCAGCCAACTGCAAATATTACCGCGTCGCCGCCGTCGTTTTCGTCTGTCGGCGCGTTTCCCGTGGGATATCCTCGAACGTGTATGCGACCCCGAAAAAGCTCCCACGATGTTCACATGAAACTGCGGCCGACGTGCCGCAGGCGAGGATCGACGGATTCGGCAATTCGCTCGATTCTCGCACACACAGTGAAAACGCGAACGCGGAAACATCGCGTCGGGATTAGTTGGAGAGAATAGTCGTGTTGAGAATTAGAAGGCCGTCGCTCGTTCGGCCCGAACTGCCGTCTCTCTGGCTGGTTCCGAGATCAAAGTTGGGGGTGTATTTTATCGGTAATCAATTGAGAAAACCCGTGTAAACACACAGGAAACTCTCGCGATAAGAAATCTACGCGATTCTAGAGGAAGAGGTTTATTTGATACCAGATCTGTGAAAAGGTAAAACTCCGACAAAGATAAAAATTTATCTGTGAATACGATACCTTAGAGATAGGAAGACGTTATTTGACCACACTTTGGACGTGTTAATGGCTGCTTTTTATTACTCCGCGATTACTCGGGTTTGCATTCTTTTTTTTATAATATATAAAAGTTGAGAGCCATTAAAATCACATGCGAGATATTTTATCGAAACGGAGAAAACGATAATGCGACGATATAAGTGCGATAATTCGAAGAACTAACGACGCTCGTGAACCGCCGGATAGAGGAAAATAATGCGGGATAATGGTGGCGCGCTGTTTAAAAACAAGATAATACCTCTTTTTCACCCTCCTCCCTTCCCACTCGCTTTGAAAGGGATAGTGCGCATCGGTGGCGCCTGGCGAGGGCGCCGAAAGCTTTTTTGGAAGCACTCGAGAGCCGTGCCTTGTTTGCCGACGACCGGTCCCGGTAAGATGATGCAGCGAATTTCCCGAGTGTTTGTTAAACATCCTCGTCGCCCCGTGTACTATCCTTGCGCGCGGGTATACTTTCCGTGCAGCTCTTCGCAAGTCGCCGGTTAACTGCGTTAATGTATTCTGTAAAGCGGGCGAAAGAACGAACGAGCGATCGAAGATCCTTGACTTTCCGATCCGCGACCCATAACAATTAGATTGAAGTTTA
Source organism: Pseudomyrmex pallidus (assembly GCA_014825455.1). Classification (NCBI taxonomy): domain Eukaryota; kingdom Metazoa; phylum Arthropoda; class Insecta; order Hymenoptera; family Formicidae; genus Pseudomyrmex; species Pseudomyrmex pallidus. The sequence continues at coordinate 65,322 of QVNV01006837.1, read as the reverse complement.
CACGAATTTCACGCGATAATTCTCGTGTTTCTCATTCGAATTAACAAACCGACAGCTAAAGATTCTATTTACAATTTTGATTTTCTTTCTTCGTACATAAATATTCACTCATTTGTTCGAATTCTGAACCTCGAAATCTGGAACGTTTTAGAGAAATTGTTTTAAGTGACGAAGCAAGAATGTGAACGCGTCAAGTTTGCAAGTTATGCAGCTGTCTTTGTTGAAACTTCACGAGGAAACGACGGGGTTATATTTAGATTATCTTTGCGAGCGATGATGCATCGACGAGCAAACGTGAGTAATCCTCGATTCGTTTGTACGCGCGCTGCAAGTTTGTTTAATCTATTACGAAAATATCTATAAGGTGAGATAGCGTATCTTCTGCTCGCTTGAAACGCGCCGGAATATATCAAAAGCGATACGCAGAGCAAACATTGGCATCAAGCTCGATAATATCCTCTTTTACTTTTTTCCTTGATATATCCATCTGGAATATAATTATGACAAATTGCTATAAAGGATGTTGTTTTTTTAATAATAAATGTCCGATTTCGAAACCAACGGGAAGCGATCTGCGCGTGAAAAACTGGACGACGACGGATGAAGGCGTTGACGCGCGTTCCGACGTGCCAAACGAACCGCATGTAAATCTCTTTCGATTTATTCGAGCGAGAGCTCTCTCTTCGCGCATTCCCCTCCGGCTTTTCCCTTTTTCCTCCGGTCGCGGCTTTTTTCGGTGCAAGCCGTCGCTCGACGTTTCGCGTCGACCTTTCCGCGCCCCTCCGGGCGAATAGAAAGTTCGTCAGAAAACGTGGTTTATCAGAGTGTTATCGGTCAACGAACCGCGTCGAACTACTGTCGAACAAGCCGCAGTTATCGCAACCGATTTTCTCGCTTAAGCCCGGCTTAAATCTTAGGTGTCCTACATACGACCGAGAGCGCAAGAATTAATCTCGTGATATTAAATATAAATTTGCCGTCCCATCCCTATCTAAATTTATATATCCATCAGGGTCGCGCGCGCGGCTCGATCTCGTTGATTACTTACGCGTTAAAATTAATAACGGTATAAAGTACATCGACGTCACACACTACTCGGTCCTCATCGATATAGTACCTATTATAGTATGCACTTGGCGATCTCGTCGTGCACGAATTAAATGACACCCTTTGACCCGCTCCGCGCCCCCCTTTCTCTCTCTCTTCAACCCTGCTGCGCTCCCTGCGCGCGTCGCAGGTGTCCACGTATGAGAGAGTCTCGGTCCACTGATTTATGGTGCAAAAAGAAATCGCCGGTGTAGGTGGACGATGATTTATCGTTCGGGAATAAATTGCGGATACCTACGGCTGCCAGAGGTCGTCACTCCATACACACGGGTGGAGAGGAGACGAATACCGGGAGGGAACTGGAAAAATCAGGTGGAATTCATAGTTACGATCGACGTCGACGGTGCATACACACGGTGCAGCGAGAGAGAGAGAGAGAGAGAGAGAGAGAGAGAGAGAGAAGGGGGAAAAGGGAGACGAGACGGGGACGGTTTATAAATTTCTGAGACTCCCGATGAAACCCCCGAAGCCTTGAAACGCGGCGCGGATTTATCGCCGGATCCCGCCGTCGCACACAGCCGCTTTCGCTGAATCGCTCGTTTCACTTTCTCTTTTTTCGTTCTTTTTTTTTCTCTCTCTTTCCACCCCTCCGATACATACTCTTTTTTTCTGCACGCTCTCCACACACGAAGCGCGACGACGACGACGTACTCCGGCCGGAAACTTAATAAATCGCGAGCTTTTTTGTTACAGCCGTCTATGGCCGTGCGACGGTTTAGCCAGTTTTATTCGCACCTCGCGCGAATAAATACTTCGTGGGGGTTTGTTTTAACGTCGCGAGAGAAACGTGTGATTCGGCCGAATGTTGTTTGCGCCGCCTCTGCCTTCGTTAGGGATTGAAATGCTGCTCTTGTTTTATATGAAATGCTTGCTCTTGTTTTATGATCAAGAATGTCGGAGAAATTGCGTTACGCTCGTTACGAAGAATGCGTAGTTCATCGGGGCTCATTTGAATAATCGATATTCTTCGTTAAAGTAACGTAAGCAAAAAGGTAAACTAAAAAATTGCAATAAAAGAAGAGAGAGAGAGAGAGAGACGCCTATGTAAGATAAAAATTAATTGGCCACCGAATTAATTTTTTTTAATGCTTGAAAAATAAAACTAGCTTTAAGCGCATCGCATAATCGATGTTAGAAAATCAAGTCAAGTCTTTTTGTCTGAATTTAACTTTCATGTTGTATCAACAAGAACGTGTGTGTGCCAGTTATATATTGTCAATCTTATATATCCATTCAAAATATTTTTCTTTCTCTATTTTGCTATAAAGCGCATCTCCGCGACAATCCAAGTTATCGCGACGTAAACACACACGGCACCGCGATAACGTTTCCCGTGTGCGCATCGGGAACTCGGCGGCATTTCTAGCGCGCGGTTATTTCCAGCTGCGCGTGCATATATATATATATTTCAATACTGTACATTCGTCCCGCGGTCGCGAAATTTAAAAGCCCGGATTCAGGATTCTCGCGGCGATGTTTTGCGGACGAACGAAAAACGACGGATTCGCCCGCAGAATGCAGCGACGCTCTCCTGGGTATAACTCATTCCGCCGGCGCGGAATATGAAGTGGCCCTTATGACGAATGTCGGCAGAGCCACTGGGTGTAGCGAGTGTATGTGCGCGAGTGAAGAGGAAAAATGAGGGTGTCTTTTCCCCTCTCGCGCGCGTATCTTCCCACCAATTCCACCGGCGCGCGTCGCGCTTGATTCCGAGAGAATCGCGTTTCCGTGAAAAAGATACTCCTCGACGTTTCTTCCGCGCGGTTGACCGGGCTCGCTCGAAATTCTGCGGGTTGTCTGTTCTGCGTGATAAGAGCGCAACCTCTGACAAATATAACGGCGCGAAACTTATCGAAATTATTATCGCGAAAGACGCTAATGAGATATTTAATGTCTGTCTTTACGAAGAAATATTTATATCTAAATGACATAATGTGTAAAAATTGTTATCCAAAGCGCGCTTATAAATCACTTGGCAAAAAGTAACGTCAAATAAATATCTACGACATTAATAAAAAAAAAAAATCTGAAGTATGATTGATCCGTCGCACGTATAAAAAGCGGTTCTTAAATAACGTCTATTACACCAATTATCGTAATGATTGGTTTGTTAATAAAACCAGAGCGAATGTCTGTGGGGAGACCGAACCTCCTTGTCCTCCTTTTTTTTTTTTTTTTTTTTTTTTTTGATTCACCCCTCGATCAGTTTCACGGTACCGCCAATTAGCCACCCATGGACTCGGGTGCAACTATAAGCGCATAAATCTGTCAGACAGGTCTGGTGGACAAAATAACTCGCGAAAGATTCAAAATGGCGATGAGAAATCGCCACGGGACGTCGACGCGAGAACAATGTCGCATATGTTGTGTCTTCGTTTTTTTTAGAGCAGTCCTTTTGGTCACGAACACGATTCGCCATCAAGGAAGAAGAGCCTTCTGGGAAACTCATACATAACAACGTTTTGCTCTATTTCGAAATGCCTTTTCTAAAAAGATAGACGCACTTTCGTCATGGTTGATTTTTTTTCAGTCTTCCGGGTTGGATTTGAAAAAAAATTCTTTCTTTGTAAGTAAATTTAGTGCAGGTCATAAAAAGGGTTAAACGACTTTTTTAACAGTTAACTAACCAAAAGGACTACGAGGAATAAAAGAAAATTTATGACTAGCCAAAGAGTGTTCTCATTATCTACGTTAAATATAAAGTGAGTTTTAAAAGTCGAGCATAATAATGGAAGAAAGTATGTATACCTCAATTACAACGGTACTTAGCTCTGCTTCTATACATGTATATAATAATTCTCAGTTGCTTCATTTATTCCTCATTCCCTATATTTTACCCCGGGAGACTAAGAAGAAACGCGCCTTAATTTTCCCCTGGCTGGTTTCAGAATCTGGCGTGCCGCCGGCCTATTCATTTCCTAATCCCCGACCGAAGAAGGGGGTAAAGCCGTCGTGTTGTTCCCTATCTCGGAATAAAATGGCCGGCGCTCTTAACGTAAAACGCCTCGGTAATTCGAGATTTCCGGCAGCGCCTCGCGGAAGGAAACAGCGGAAGTTTTCCTCGCCGAAGAAGAGGAAGAGCCACGAAGTTTCCACCACCGGAGAGAAGGCGGTAGAGTTTTCGGGGACGTGATGCCGAGGGGATTATACTCCGCGGTAAGAGAGAAAGAAAGAGAGTGGGAGAGAGAAAGTAACGGCGCGGTACATCCTTAATTGAACCATCGTTCTTGCACACCTAACGCATTTGTGAGCCATCGTTTTCCTCGAGAACCGCGTGCGCTCGCGTGTGCTGGCTTATTTGAAAACTTAACAAAGCAGTAAATTCTGCCGCGGGACTCTTCTCTGTCCGACGCGATTCACGCACTTTGCCTTCTCTCACGCGAACTCATGTTGTCTGCTGACAATGAAAGAGAAGAGAGAAATTGGGAGAGTAAAAAACCGGATGTTTTCTCACTTTCTTCATAAAGACGGAATTCGTCGAAATTCAACTCGAAATCGACTTGTCGGAGAAGTTTTTATTGTGGACTTATAAGCTCAATGTGTTGCGATCAATCATCAATATAATAAATACAAAAGGTTTGTCTCGATCACCATTACAGACCGTGTCACGAAAGAAATCCCTGAAGATCGATCCGGTGCGAGGCTTCACGCCTCGTCGTGAGCGTAATCGCGCTCTTAACGCTTTAATCTCTCGCCACGGCTACGATCTTCGAGGCTCGGGACTCTCAGCAGGAAGAGAGCACACTCCACTCGGCCCTCGATCCCCTTTCCTGTTCTCCTCTTCTTGTCGCTCTTTGTACCTGAATTTAGCTGGAATGCTGTCTTTTGGTGGTGACCGATGATCACGCCATTTGCACTTTCAATGACTTGGGAGAAGAGGAGATTCACGAGGCGGTCGAAAAAATATTATACGTAGATCAGCTCGCGGAAATTCTTTTCGTTGAAGAACGAGTTGTTTTTTTACATTAAATATATAAAATCGGCAGTTTAATGGGAATTTTTAAAACATTTTCTTATGTTACTAAAATATTTTTCTACGATTTAAAATATTTTTTTACGATACTGTACTTCTCTCTTCTGTCTGTGTTATCTAATTATTTTTGTTTTAAGATCCTTTATATTCTCAGCTGTGGTCAATTTTTCGGAGATTTCTCTTCCTGTCTTCCGCGCCTCGCCCTGCTGTTCGCGGGATTGGTCAGTAATCGTCGGTTTATAATCTGGCCCCGCGTTGTTTGGAAGACGTCAGTTGGCACGCGAGTCCCCGGGGCAACCCCCGTGTGTTGTGCCACGCATCACAGGTCGATCTTCTTTTGCTTGAGAATCGAAGGGATGATATCTGAATTATCGTTCCCGGTGTTTTTCGGACCGAAGTGGGGTTCGTTAAAAAGCCGAGCGTTCGGAGAAGGACGCGGGAGAAAGGAAGGAAGGGAGAACGAAGGAGCAGTTGGGTGAGATGCGAGAATAATTGGTGGTCAGGTATGCCGTTCGGTCGGATCGCTTCTCTACGTATATTCCGTCCGACTTAACTTCTTCGAAGCGAAAGAAATGCCGATCGAACAAAGTGTTGCACGAGTAAAACACACACACAATTTCCGCGAATAAACCATCGTGAATTTTCCTCGGAATTTCTGAAATATCACCCGATCGGTCATATACTATATATAGTACACACCGTGTTCTCCGAAAGTCATTTCGCCGAAATCAGAATTGCATTTCCATTTAGATCGCATTCATCCAAAAACTCATTTGTGTATTCCAATTTCTTTTGTGCTCCAAATTAAATGCTGTTTCCTCATTCAAATAAAAAGCACGGCTTCGAACAAACGGATGAACGACATCGCGTTACGATAGATCAGAATTTTAGGACACACCTTGTTGTAGATACACAGAAAACGTTGATAGAGACGGATATTGGTATTAAGTTGTAGTTTGAGTCACAAAACCGCGGGCCAAGTACTAGTACTTCCCTTCGAGTATCTTCCAAGTGGTCTTTCTATCTCACTCTCTCTCGTATTTGCATAAACAGAAATTCATCGCGAGGGCTCACAATGGATCCCGCGAGTGCAAACACCGCGGAGTGCATTTAGGGTGTGGATTCTCGGTCTACAAACACGTCCCCAAAACGCTCACGAGGGTCCACGTGAGCGCGGCGGATAAAGCCGCCCTATGGAAAATCCTCTGCAAACTGTCACTGCGACAAGGCTCGTCCGTCCCGTTTGAAGAGACGAAAAAAAATCGAAAGCACCTGGTGTAGGTATAGCTCAGAAAATGGCGAGAGAGCGTTTACGATCGATAATATCACCGTCGGTGCATCGAGTGAATGCGATGGCAAACAACGTTCCCGAGTTCTCGTCACGAAAAATGCAAATAGCGGCTACACGAGGGATTTGTCGGATTGACGTGGATCGACATGATTTATACATATGTATAATACATACAATAGTATCGGTCATTAATTCGTGAAGTCTGAATTTTCGAAAAGCTGCATTATTTAAAAAGAACTTATCGGGGACCTCTCTCTTGCAAACCTTCTTCTTTTCGTGTTTACTGCGATTCTTAAAACGAACGAAAGCTGTTGCATTTAAAAGATATCTCGAGATCTCTCCTCGTCTCGTTTCTTTTGGAAGCTCTAACATAAGCTGCTTTTGATTCTGAGATAGTTTCTGGATATACGCCCATAAAATTCTCGAATATCTCGCGCCACGGATTTTCATTTCTTCAGATTCCGTCGGGAATCAGCGCGCGCGCGCGCGCAGTCAAAGAATTATTAAAGCGTCACGTTGATTAATTATGTCGAGATTAAACGGATTAGCGGCGGAGGATCGGAGTTAAGGGAGCGCGAGAGTGTATGTCCTTTGGGAAAAACCGCGTGCGCGCGCGAGAGGGTGGATTGAGCGGTCTTCATTATCTGCCGTCCGCTCATTATGTTCTCAGCTTGAATCCTCGCAGCCTTCCCCAGCTGCCGTCACCTTCCGCCGCCGTGCTTTTTCCACGCTTGTCTCCAGTTTTCCCGCAGCCACGAGCAATTTTGCGGTTCTTCGTAACTGGACCTCTTGGGGGATATTGACTAGGCGTCGCTGAGACTACGCGAAGAACATTCTTGCAAAGTAGAAAAATGAAAAACAACGTAAAACACCCGAAAGTAGTTTAGACCTTTTTATCAGAACGCGGTGTAGTTATACTTGATAATGTCTCAACGGCAAGCGGAAAGTCAGCTTCGTTATTAATGGCATAAAATATTAGTTGGATAAAGTTGCAAATCTCGCTCGAAGTGTCGGGATCACAAAGTTCCATTAATCATACTCTGAGATGTATGCGATGAGATTAATATACATACGCACATATATACATATATGTATATATAGACACACACAATATAAATTATTTAAAAAAGTATGTAATATAAACCGAAAGAAACAATCAAAAAGCTAATTATTTTTACGAGAATCCTTTACGCGCCGAGTTAATTACTTACTCGCTCGTATTAATCACGCGCTCTCTCGTATCAAGCGTAATTCGAGCGAGCGATATTTTACCATTTAATCCGCGTTTCGGATTATGTGATTAATAACGCGATTACGATCGAGCGGTCTAAGCTCGAACGATATTTCATCGTTTGATCCTCCAACTGCCGCTCACGCGAGATAATCGGGGCTTTATTACGACTCTAACCGGCCCCGTGCGGACAGGTAAGGTGTATAGCGCCGCATAATCATCGCGGCAGCGAGCTAACAGGTATAACCGCTCTCGTTGTTGTCCGTCATTCCACAAGATAGCTTCCACGTTGAGAGCAGAGAGAGAAGAAAAGAGAAAGAGAGACCGCAAAGTCCTCAGCAGTGGCCTCGCAGGCAGCTCGTTCACCATGGAGGGTCCTCTCGCGCCAGAATGATAGAAAGAGAGAACGAGAAGAGAAGAGACAACTGCCGGTCGGCCGAGAAAGGAGCACACACCTGACCAAAGAGAAACGGACAGACAGACTTGCGCGGACCGTATCTGCTGGAACAAAGGTTTAACTAACCGACTCGCGCGCGTCGTCGTCGTCGTTGTTGGAAGCCGAAACGCACACACGCACACACTGCCACGAGAGGATATAATCACTATTCCTTTCCTTGGCGTCTCTATTAGTGTCGCCGTATGACCATTGCGGGCAACTCCGCTTTCTGGAAACGATATCGTTTTCACGAAAGAAACGGAATTTCTTTTTCTCGAGCTCCGTCGTTTTAGATATCTCGGCGTCGAAGAAGGGTTTTATATCCGAGAATACGAGGGGGCGGGGGAACGAGATCAATTCCGGGGGACGTCGTAAGCACACCGGGACTGGGAAAAGATCCTCGGCGTGCAACTAGTCCCGGAATAGAAGTCGAGATCTCGGTCGAATCCGAGACGCGCAACCGGAGTCGTTTCGTCCCTCGGAATGTTAGACTGTCCGCTTCTGTGAATTTCGAGAGATCGAGAGAGCGTAGTCGACCGAATGAAACGTATGGACATCTTAATATTAAGTCGAAATCGTAAAACAACTCTTGTTCCGATAATAGAGAGAATTTAAGAATTGTATAGAAATGTTTTTTTTTTTTTTTTTTTAAAGTTATATATTACAGACAATTGTAAAACGAAATCTGAAATAACTTGTTAAACTCGCTCTTTTATATTTTTGGTGAACTCGCTCAAACGCACAAAAGAGATTCATGCAATTTTTCTACATTTGATTCTTTTTTTTTGTGCTATATTTTTCGCGAAAATATATATAACACGTTTGAAGTTAAACTTTTGTTTTCGCCTTTGGCAAGTTATACTGACACGGGAGTATCTTCGCTCTCTGAAGCGGTTCATTCGCGTTTAGCGTGTTGTGCAGCACGGGACACAGCGTAGGCCGCATTCGCAATAGCGTAATCGAGTTATCGCGACGATGTCGTCAACAGAAATTCTCTCGCGTACGAGAATAACGTCCACAACATACACGCAAGAGAGAAAGAGAGAGAGAGGAAACTCGCTGGTCAACTCAGGTCGGGAAGACCTCGATTTTCTACTACTAGGAGGGTCGACGAGCTTTTAACCGACACGTACGGCTCCTTTCTTCCCGGAGACACGACTCGTTCACTACGTGCATATTGCGTACGCCGTCCTTTCGTAAGCGCTATATTATCTTTATGTGCCCCGACGACCTTACGTTTTGCTTATTCAGAGTTTTATTAATGCTCTTGAATTTACTTCGCGACCGGAATAAACCTGGCGCGCATTGACGTCGGGATATTTTTTTGCAGCGCTAGGAACGGCTAGAACCTGAAATAATATTTGTAGCCGAACTACGTAAACTGAATCGAAATGGTAATTTGATACTAAACTGTTTGGCTGTTAAGAACATCAAGTACTTTAGATGTAATGTAAGGAATATACTAGAAACTCTCCTCTTACAGGTAACAACAGTACACGCGTATCACACGCGTGTCACGTGTCTTTTGCGTGACATACTACCAGTAAACATCGTTCGCAAGCAATGGGGCTTGCCAAATTTTCCCGATTTGTAAGGGAGCAAGTGCCGGCAGATAGCGAGCAGCCGAGACGAGAAACTATTTCGTCTGTTGTAACCGCGTTAATTATTGTGTGCTATAAAATTCGTGGTGTTCACTCTATCCTCAGTTTAATCCATCATCGGTCAAATCCTTACATAAGTTTGCATTGTTTGAATCGTGCATAAAAATGTAAAATTGTGTAATCTGATTGCTAGAGAAAAATGATCTTTCCCTAAATTTCTTGGCGCGAAATCAAACTCCAAACAAGTGGATATTCACTCCAAGCGACACTCAAAATACTGCTGCTCGTAATTAGTTAAAAATTCACTTTTCACAAAAGTAACTATTTACCGTAGAGTTAATAAGTCACTCTTTTTTTTGAGTGAGTAATTATTATTGTAAATAACAAATATTTATTCTTGTAATTTATATCTTTGAATAAGGATTTTTTTGGTTATCCCAGGTTATTTTAATACTAGCTCGTGGAGGAGAAAGAACCTTTTTGAGAAATCATCTCGACTGGACTCGGACCTGAAATCTTCGTTTGTTTGACCGGTGATCTACTGATTCAGCTATTGAGATTCTTAGCAGTAGTTATTGCTAAATTACAATTTATAGCGGATGCGGTCACATTCAATCTTTACATGAATGAAAATATTCACTTCGCACTACAAATAGAAAAAAAAATACTCGCTCTGTGACACGGAGCACACATATTCATTCTGCAACACGAAGTAAAATATTCATTCTATAATAGAAAATAGAAGAATTATCTTCAACTAAAAAAAAAAAAAAAAAAATCTAACTCGAGCGATTCGACAGTCAATCAATTTTTTGAGCGCATTTTTACTCTAAGGAATTTAGAGAGGTAGTTTTCATCTCTCTCTTTCTCTCTTTCTCTCTCAAACATCTGACATTCGCGACAAAAACTCGTTATAATCTCGGAACATCGTTCGATCCGGGCATCGATCGAGAACACGGTTGGGCCGCGCTTCCGATGCATCGCCATTATCCCTGGGCGAGCTCGATCATTTCGTCCCGCGACCGATAACCCGTAATTTCTCTCTCTTCTTCCATCACCTGCCGAAATCACGGGGGAGACGAGCAACCTGTTATTGTTGCCACGCCAGTCGTGCGATTAAGTCGACACTAGAATTAGGTTCGCGGGGGGTTTTCTCCGTCCACGTGGCCGTCCGTCACGCGCTAACGTCGAAGTTGCTTGCCTCTATTTAACACTCTACAGAGTCGAAACTTCCGCCGACGACGTTTCTACCTGATACGTCGAACAATAGCGGAACCCATCATCGCCAAGATCGGGAGAAGAACACGCCGCGCACGGAACGTTCGCTCGTTAGTCCGAGAAACACGAGGATTTAGGCTTCGTCCGGAGAGGTCGGCCGATCGTATCGTCTCGCAGCGTAGTTTTCACGGACGTGTAATTTGTGCTCGGCACGGGCAAATAACAAGCGCTCGCGAAGTACAAGACCGTATTTATCCGACTCGAGTCGGAATCGCGCGGCATTTAGACGATTCACCTGTTTCTTTCATTTTTTTCATAAAATTAAAAAAATACATACTTTCGATTTCTACCTTACAATGCAGCAAGCAAATCCTTTTAATAATTCTCATTTGAATAATTTTCGTTGCACCGCTGATCATTTCAATTTCGTTCCATCACACATCTCGCGCACTTTCTCACGTTGTCCGTAAACTCGAGTCTCGACTGTCGAAATATTCAACGCCGAAAAAAAATGCAGCAGCCGCGCTATATATCTACACGTTTGTGTTCCGAGTATGCACGTTCCAGACGAGCCACACTCGATCGCTCATCTTCAATTTCTTGATGAATTTTGCGGTCGACGCCGGCGGTAATCACCAATTTCGCCCGGCGTATTTAATTAAATTATATCTCGGCGCGATCGGCGCGACGTATCGACAGACGTCGCGGGAAAAGGAGAAAGAGGAGGACACGTAGGTGAAAAATGAAACAGGGACGGGATACCACCCGTTTCTCCCGTCGTTCACCGTTGCACGTGCGAGAGCGATCTGATGGATACAGATACACACGAACGTACAATGTTACACTACATGACGACGATAATGCCACGAACGGCGCGAGAAGCACGTTTCCCAGTGACGCATCCGGATCTCCTCCCTGCCCGGATATTTCTAATTTTCTTCGTTTCCACCGTCGATCTTCAACGGTGGCTACACGTGCGCGCGCGTTCAACACACACGGGCGCGATTGCTGTCGGATCGATTTTCCGACCGAGTATACGTAAGTCGTGTTTACGATTTTTTTTTCCCCTTAATTTTGTACCTTCGTTTCCTATTCGGGTCAGCGTGTAATTCTGGAGCGTGAAAACAAGATCAAGCGGATTACGATTAAATGTATTTTTTTTTCTCACCGAAATACGTTTGCGAAATACCGGCGTAATTAAATTGCCGAGGTGACACGCACAAAGTCGTGTGAAAAATCGTTACGGAAAATAGAAGTCATCGTAAAAATAAAAATCATTATTTATACATAGTAAGAGAAAACATTTGTGATACGAACGCATTTTGTAATCGCGTTCGCTTCGGTTGTTCCCGCGTTGCGATAACTGCTTTCCGTTCGCCGGCAAACTAGTTGCGCTAAACGCGTTCCACTTTTGCTGAAAAAAATGCTCCTAATCTCCGGCCGGTCCGCCCGCTTTCAACGACGACATCCGCTACAACGAGGCGCATTCATACTGTCCGAGCTTGAAAGAGAGAAAGAGACTTCGCGATAACGTTTTCAGCCGTACCACCTTCACCTACAGTTCCAACGTCCCGTGTGCGAGCATTTTTTTATACGCCCTCTACCTTTCCGCCCAACATTCTAATTGGTATATAAATTTGTAATAATCGTTAAGATACGCAATATAGATGTAGAAGCACGTTGAAATAACGCTATAAAACGTGACTTTGTACATGAATTATAATTTAAATAGTGTTTCTTTTTTATTGAAAATTCTGTGTCAGAGAAATTATCTCAATCTGCGACACTCAAAATGTAACTCGCAACGAGAATTTCTGCAATTTCCGAGCACTTGTTTCGATTTTCCAATATAACTTTCTTGTTTCTCGTCAAAGTCATGATACAGACAATAACAAATGTATCTGTTACACAGAATATCGCAGTGCGAAAATAACAATTGCATATTCGAACGCGTGTAATAATAAACACGCAAATAAACTCACTGGGTAATGTTGTCAACACAACTGCGTGTCCGTTTCTAGTCAATAGTTGCTCCATCTCCGGTATACAGACAATATATGTGTGCATGTATATTTGCACAACAGGGAGAATCGTTTATTTAACGATAATCTACTGAGACACTTTTTTTATTTATCGCGATACGAAACGTTGTTAGTAAAACGTGACTTTCTTTGTCAGACTTCGATGCACAACAATAATCAAATCATCGGAAACTGTGTTTTCTCTCTTTCTCGTCTTGTCGACCCAGATAAGATACTTTGTTATCAAATTCGTGTTTTTATTTATGCAACGATACATGCCACGCGGAATATCAATTTGCAACAGGAAAACGCGGAAATTAACAAAATATTTGCGGAGCGGTTCTAGCTGTACTTCTAGCACGAGCTGTGTGTCGCATCGGTCACTGCGGGAGAGATTCGGACTCTTCTCCCTTCTCCGCCATTACGAAGCACAAGACTCGGAAACAACAAGCGTCGAAAACAACACAATAAAAGCGTTCGAACGAACACACCGTTATGTTCGCACAACTTTTCAAGAAACACACGATAATATTGTAATATATCGCGCGTCGTTCCGATCAGCTGTTCCGTCAATCAGATCAGCTGTTGTTCCGTCTGAGAGATTTAAAGTGAGTACGCATTTATTACGTGTCGTTGTATCATATCTTCATTCCTTCTTTTTTTCTATCAAGATGTCTCTTCCATACATGGAAGTTTCTTTAGGCTTCTCGTTTATTAAAAGAGCGACAGGACTTGGAGAAGAGAATAAACGCGCAATACACATATCGTAGTTTCCGTGTAAACGATACGCATCTCTCGTTTCTCGTGGGATTGTTCTAGGACGAAAATACGCGTTGTTCTGTGTTTTTTTTTTCCGCTGTCCCTCTGTGTGGGATAAGTTAAAAGGATGTCGCAACCTCACGTGGCCTCATACGACATGAACCCCGTGTCCGCGGCACAAAGCCGGGACGATTTCCATAATAATCCGTCGGTCCGTCTTTGTGTCGCACTCGGACTTTGAGAGTCGCCATATCGGACCCTCAGAAAACCGGAGCACGAGTGAGTCCCGCAAAGCCGGCTTTAGTTATATTGGTTCTCTTTCTCTCTCTTTCTCTCTCTCTCTCTCTCTCTCTCTCTCTCTCTCTCTCTCTCTCTCTCTCTCTCTCTATGTATGTGTATGTGTGAGAGTAAGTCTTGTTTGACTTTTCGTGTTTAAGATAAGATTCTGATATTTTATATTTAATTTTACATACATATTATATATGCAGAGAATAGAGAGATATATTCAATTTTTCATCATTTTGTTTCTGCTGCTTCCGGTACAGAAACATGAATATGCCGTTATATACACTGAATACAGTTTTCAATCTTAATTTCTTGTGACAGTACCGAGATACTTAAGTCTGTGTAATTCCTCGAAGGCATTTCACTGTGTTTTTATCTTAATTATCCGGTACTGTGAACCCGCGTGAAACCGGTCTAAATATAATATTATTTCAAGCACGTTTTCTCTCTCTCTCTCTCTCTCTCTCGCTGCCAGTCATCGGATTAAACGTGCTGTGCCGTCATATTTTGAGGTCGCAAACGACGGCGTAAGATCGAGATTGCCAAATTCCGGAAAAGATCAGATCTCGCGCGACCTTTTCTTTACGACTCTCCTACCGGCTTCCGGTCGGTCGGGGAGAAAAGGAGGGCAATCAGAATTTCGGAATTCTAGAACGTGACTTTCCCCAGAGTCTCCTTCACGCGCTCCCAACTGCCATTCCAATTGCGTACTTACGAGATTTGTCTTGGAATAATTTATAGCGACGCCGGACAATTCTACATAGCCTCGTAAAATTGTAATGTCGCGATTCCACGGTCCGGTAATGTCCTCGGAAATCTCCATGGCAATCCCGCGGAGTTTATTTCGTAACGACTCGCGAATTTCCGGTGTGCCGCGCGGTCATTCGCTCCTGCGCTTCTGAAAGATACACGCGGTTGTTTTACGAGAATATTTTCAGCGCGCGCCGCGCGTTGGAAAAATGTGCGTGTTATTAAAATATTCCGCGCGCGAAACGCTTTTTTTCCGGGAACTTCACAAAATATTTCGCGCGTAAATCCCCTCCGTCTCACCCTCACGCGAAATTAAATCAATGTCAACCGCAGAGTATTTCGGGTGAGTTTTCGGTTGTCGCTAGAGCACTTTTCAATGTAACATTTAATTATGCAAGATTTTCTTTCTCTCTCGCAAGAGGTGTGCCGCCTGTTAAATTACAACGAACGTTTATTTCCGGTCTGCGTGTGTTTTATATCGTCGCTATCGTTGGTTTTTGGAAGCCGCCGTTTTCGAATCACCGGAAACGCCGCGTACGCGACACAGGGAGCGCTTCTTCTCATAATACGAGAAAAACGGGTGCTTATGCTACCGGGGAGAAACGGGCTTATGGCCTCTTTCTCTCTCGAGAAATGCACCAAGGTACAGCGTCATGCTTCCTCGGTGCGCGACGTAAAGGAGAGTAAGGAAGTCCCGTGGAACCGGTCCGGATTTTATTTCGTGCGCGTTTGTCTTCCGCTTGGATTACGCTCGCGGCTATAAGCGGAAGATAAGATACGTCGAGGATACCTACGTAAGGTCGTCCGTGACATATGGTCGGCGTACGAGGTCCCTCTTGGCGCTGTGTTCTCCTCTCTTCCCTCTTCCTCTCTATCTTCTCTCATCCCTCGACTCAATTCGCTTTCTTCCTTCGTCGCGTCCGGGATCTTCCTTCTTCTTGTTTCGCTTCCTGCGGAGACTCGTATTAGGCTCTTCGATCCACCATCCTATACTTTCGCCGTCATCTACGCCGAGAACACGATCGATCTGCTGCTCATCTAACCTTCCTCGCGATCGGAAGGAAGCTCGCATCAACGAGCGAGTCGCTTGCAGGAAGGATCTTCCCTCGAGCGAGCATCGATGAATAAGAATACTGTCGATTACCCGCAGATTTAATCGGGATTCGAGCGGAAAAGACTTTTTTTTTGTTGACAACGTCGGATCAAAAATATTTTATAATCACGCTTTGTATTTGCGTATCGGATTTAACTTAAATAACTTCTGCAGATGATCGCGGAACAGGATTCTCTCATTAATTTGATGGACTTTGCCATTTCCAGATTTTCCCTTTCCGATACTTCTCGTTGTTCTCGCCATGTCTAACTGTTGACGTTTATGGTCATCGCGTGGTTTCGTTCGCAAGGCGTGGTCGTGCAGCACGCAATGCATATCTGTTAAGAATGCCCCAGCCCCTCGTGTGTTTTCCTCGAACCAGATTTTATACAGGGTGTCTTACGATCGACCGTCTTAAACTTAGAAATTTAGCAACGAAATACGAAAAGTTTTACATTGTCGATGGCACTTCTTTAATTCTAAAATTAATTAAATTTTATATTGAAATAAAAGTCGTCGTATTTTTTTCTACAACCGACCAAGTCCACCTGCGCGTGTCGAATGTTTCGGGACACACCGTGTGCAAGAATCGGACGCCATCAACGGGTGCACCGGCGACTCCTTTTTATTACCTTTTCGGGAGATCGCGTGCACGCGACGGTCGGCATCGAGCGTAATTAAGTGATTATCTCGTCCCGGGGTGGACAGAGAGTCCGGTCAGTGTGTATATCGCGTTCCGGTCGGCCAATAAAGCCGAGACTCGTTTTTGCCGCGAGCGTCGTCCTCCGATCGTCCTCCACCCGCGCGCGCCCGCCACCCCTAGTCGTTCTTTTTGCAGTCCCTTTCCTGTTCTGCCTGTTTCCCGTAGACCCGCTTTCAACCAAATTGCACCAATCCACGCCCGGAAACCCTTGTGCCCGGGATAACACCCAGCGAATCCGGATACGGCGAATCACGCGACTCGAATCGAATCGAAACGGATTAATTCTTCGGGTGTACAGACGGGAATACTAAGCGCGTGTATACGCAATTTCGGATTTGCTGTTCAAAATGTGCTTAGGTAAGCAATTTGTGGTATTTTTTTCTGAATTTAAAAATAAATGCGTTGCAATATACAGACCATACACACATATATTAATTCCGAGGACATGTTCCCCGTGTCAAGCTCCTGTAAATTAAATTTCGGCACGCTTTAAAGGTTCGTTATTACACGACAAATGGGATTATTGCGTGTGAAAGGACACATTTCCCTCTTGACACTGTAATAATCTCATCCAAAAATTTTCGACACATAGTTTGACAATCAATGTGCGCGCGTAAGTGCAACAATTTCGACCATAGACCGCATGTGTCCGCGCAAAAAATTTCGTGCGCTTTTGTTTCATATATCGCGCACACTATGCGTTACATCTATCTGCGTACTTTTGGCTATTTGTACGACTAATAGAGTTATTGCAACCGCTTTTTTTGCGATAAAAACGGTAACATGAAATGGAAGATCAATGTAGCGAACTGCAAAAAAAAAATCTCGATTATATTTTCCGGGAACAAATGGGACAGGCTTTTCACGCGCGCGGTTCGCAACGGAATTTTCTCTCGTTGCGGAGTTCTCCGCGCACTAACGACTCCGATCTCTCGGCGTTTAATTAAAAGCTAAAAAGTTCCGTCCGATCGATCACTACCAATGAACTACCGATCCCGCGATTTTTCCGGGAAAAAAAAAATTTCACGAGACGCAACAACGCGACGTGTTTTGCGCGGTTAGCGATCCGATAGCCTCATTTCGCCGAATAAAATCGGGCATGCGGGAAAACTCGGTCCGCAAATCGGACCGACAAATTCCGGAGGGGGGTGGATCGTTGAACCGGCGGCCACTTTGCGTCGCTAAACCGCCAATTTTATTTCCACATAATCGTCCAACGTCGAATGTAACTCACGCGCGCGGAATGTCGACATGTCGACTCGTTTGCGGAATTTTTTTTCCCCTCCCGATAAAGTACTTCACAGACGAATGCTCTCACACGAGCGTTTGGACAAAAGCCGAAACATTGATCGCGCGATCGCAAACAAAGATCTGTTATAATGACTCAATTCTGTTGATACGAAGCATATTAAGAACCGCAGCTGCTACTAAAAAGTTAATGAAATTGTCAGGCTCGCAAGCCTATACGAAGTTTTGATCACTTTGATGATTCTGGGGATTCGAGGATTGGGGGATAAACCGGTTTTCGTCAGGTAGTAAACTTGGGTGAGATGAGAGGTGGATCTACCGCATCTTCGGCGAAACTAACCAGCAGCGAGTTTGAGTGAGTAATCAAAAATCCACAAAACCCACAACGTTCGTGGAACGCTGAATAGCCGGACACGAAAACGACATTCGCGTGTGCGGCGTCATCGCGTGTCGTTCGTCGCACAGGTCGATGTGTCGTTAACACGATCGCGCTGAATTCTTCCCCGCGCGAGACCGGTTGTCTAGGTGGTAATTGTCGGTTTCGCGTGTTAATGTCTTCATGCCGCGCGATAGTAAGATCTCGAAGCTAACCGGTTTACCAGATGGTTTTTAACAACCAGTCGTTTGTTTCTTACGCGACTCGGCTAGCGTCGCGCTTATCACGCGCGCGTCCATCGATTACGATAGGCCTGGTATGCGCGACGTGGAATTACCGACCGACATAATTACACGGTCGCGACCGATAATATTGCCGTATTACGCTAATAGCGCGATAGTCACGGTAAACGCGAGACACTTCGTCTCTCTCTCGCGACGAAGAAGGCATTGCCATAATTTATATCTTCAGATAAAACCCTTTCGTGGGAGAAGAACGGCTTCTGTAATGTTGTTTCTCTGATGGTTGAAAATTTTCTACATCAATTGACATTGAGAGAAAGAGAGAGAAAGATTCGGAAGAGTCACATAAAAATATCGATACTTCATACACTTTTTTCATAAAAAGTTTGTAGTGGCGTTCAAAGAGTTCGCGTTAAAGCAAATTTCAAGCGATAAAATTGTTCCTTAATATCTTTGTCGATATACATTATTTATTGTCGTCGTGTCGAGTGGGTCGAATCTTATGAATTTCATGATAGCGGTGTCGTGTTTAAGAGAAAAAAAAATGATCCGCGTGAAGTCAATCTGCGGTGAATTTAAATCCCCGTATTAACTCATCTCGAACGTGGTCGGTATTTCAGCTACGGGACGCGGCGGCCTTTGGCAAGTTCGGAAAAAATTTGCACCTCAAAGGAACGACCGCTCTTTCGAACATTATCTCGCAACAACGACGACGACGGCGGCGGCGGCGGCGCGGCGGAAAGAGTTTTGTAACTCCGCCGCCTCTTTCTTTTCCCTCGCCGGAATTTTTCCCCTGCTGGACGATCCCGATAGCGCGGCACCGGATGTTCCTCGGGAATAACGCGTCCGGAAAAATTCAGTCGGGCGTGAGCGCGAAGGGACGCGGACGGGCACGATTAATCGAGTTAGTTGTTCGCGATTTTTCAGCGCCGGTTGGTGCTGCAGGCGCGTCGGCTCAGACGACGTATTATTCGATGCAATCCGGAGTGACGAGATGGCGACGTGGTTTGGGGAAGCGAGAAAAAAGCGCGAGACGATGAGCATCGACGGATGAAGCCAGTTCCGCGGAAAGCTCCTTATCGAGAGAGTGGGTGTGGGGACGAATTTATTCGCGCCTCGACGACTTCGAAACTCTAATCTATCCGGCTCCGCGCGGCCATCTTTCCGCCGATCGCTCTGAGTGTTTTTAAATGCACCTCGCTCTCTCGTCTTCGTTGTCCACGAAGAAAGAAGCCTGACTTGGCCGGCGCGAAAGTTTTGTTTTTACTTTTCTCGAGAAATACGGAACGAGGTGCGCGCACTTCATTCGAGATCTTCTTTAATAGGATGCAGTCCTTAATTACTTCTGAGCGGTGCTCGCGATCGATTATAGATTGCTCCGGCGCGTTCTGCAAAAGTTCTCTAACAAGTGAGAGGATGAAGCCTGCGCGCGCTCTCGAAATTGTAAAACCTCTCTATGCAAATAATCGCGTGTATTATCGCGTCGAGTATATCGAGATTCCTTTGCCGGAACAGGATGTTAAAACGCATCGCCGCCGCCGCGCGTTGAGATTCGCACAATTGCAAAATATATGCGGCGCCGATACAAAAGCCCCTCAAACGAGGATTTCGCACGCGGGAAAAGAGATCGCATGGAAATGCAATGCTGCATACACATATGCGCGCGTGAAGCGCGCAGACTTCGTGCGATAATACGCGAGTCACTTGGACCGGAAATTCCGTAAGATAGGCAGACGTGCGGAGGAGCGCGGAGCAAACATTAATTCCATTGTCTTCGGCAAAACGGACTGACTGCTGGCGAGAGAATGGCGCGGCTTTCGGTTCCATTAAACGCCAACGTATCCGCACCGAATTATATTATAATAACAATGTGAGAGATGCTAATATTCAATGGACTGCGACACGGCGCTTGAAATGCTAATGTCGCAACACGCCACCGCGCGCGGTTTGTCTGCGCAAAAGAGGGAGAGAAGAGAGAAAGAGAAGTGAGAGAGAGAAATCTTTTGTTTTTATATGCAGATTTATTGTTTTAATAATAAAACATGTTTTAATATATTTTCCATTTTTCTTCTTAAATTTTTTTTTTAACGCGAAAAAACAAAACTTAAATATATTTAAAGCGTTTCTACGTCGAAAAGAACCTTGCGGTTTTCTAACATTTGTTTGAATAAGGAAAACAAGTCACACGTAAGATATATCTGGCAATATTAAATGAAACACACAACGTTATCATATATTCTACATATATGTTACGCTCGAACACACACATCTCGTATAATCCGCTCTCCCTCGTTATTCGCGAAGAAAGCATCGCGAACTCGCGCGCGCGCTATCGCGTTATCATCGCGCACGTACAACTCCTGAGAGAACTTGACTAGGCAGACAAACGTGGCGCACACGGCGGAACATTAATTCCTGCCACCCAACCGCGGCTTCTGAAGATTCGACGAACCCGCGAATTAGACGAGACGAGCCTGCGAATGAGGCCGCGCGTTAATCCGGTTGTTCTCAAAGTCAGCCGCAAGCCCTTCAGTTCTATTAATGCGATGTACGAGCGACGCGATGGCGGACATGTGCGTTAATCTTCTATATCCTACTACAGTTTACCGGTATATACTGTAGTTTGTGTTTGAGATACACGCGATTAGCGCGGCGCAGCTAATGCCGACTATTACTAACGGGAGATGAGGCAATATTTCGCCAAATACGTAAATCGCAATTGTTTTTACGTTTGTGTTGACTGTTTAGAAATTTAATATCTAACAATTCTCTACGCGTCAAGTATGTGCTTTTGAGATCAAAATATTAAAGAAATTAAAATATCACAGTAAAAATTGTTCTCTTTCTCGCACAAAAACTCCTTATAAAAATTAGAATTCAAGAAATGAATTATAATTAATTGCAGTCTTAAAAGTTCGAGATAGTCTTAATTATTATTATCAGATGTGTCACACAAGAGAGTGTCTTTGGGAAGATAACAAATTTTGTTGTCTTGTATCGCACACACATGGCGGAGTTGTCTCACGCTTGGTTCACTCTCTCACACTGGTCGTCTAGTGTGTACCGTAGAATATACTGTGACGTAAACGCGAGGCATGGATGCACTTCTGGGATATTATGTACGTGAGGGATGCGAATGCGGTCACGAAATGACAATAATGCGGCAGTGCTGGGAAACGCTGGAGGGCTTGAAGAGCGCGTAAGCGAAATATCTCTCTCTTCTCTCTGCGGGAAACTCTCGCGATGCAAAACACACAATGCGCGTCATCTCTCTCGCAAGGCATTTTTAATTACGTGCGCAATAACAAATTATACCAGAATCATAAAAACCTAAACTGTAAACTACGAGGAATAACATTAAACTTTCGTACATGTAGTGTAAAATTCGTAATTATATTATATTATAACAAGGAGATGGGAGTGAGGGAGGGAGGGAGTGTAATACTGAAAATAAATGTTATGAAATGACCTCGCGGCCGAGAGACGACCGCCTCCTTTTCCCGTAGTCGTCATCATCAAGGATGCAACACATCGGATGTTATTCCTTGCGAAGGAGGGTGTCCGACGTTTTCTCCGTGGAAAATACCGCAAACTAAAACTCCGTCCGGCCGTCGTTTACTTATGTATGAAACCGTAGCCTACGTATACACTCGTGGTTTTCTCGTTGTATTCGGCTCCTTCGCCCTCATGTCCACGAACGAACTTGTACGTTATTCATACGTCGTTGGTTGAAAGATGAGTGAGCGACGTACACTCTTCTTCCTTCCTTCGCGCGTTGTGGAAACTCCACCGGAAAGTCCGAAAGTTACGGGCTCGTCTTCTATCATAACGAAGCAATAAACCTTCCAAAATATTAGATGCGTATTCTCTCGAACGAGACTTTACCAACGAGTTTCGATGTGGTTTAAAAATTTTTTACAGTTTTTTCTGCTTTTATTAAAATTATTTGAATTTTGTGCTTTTATTAGAATGGAATAATTGCCATATAAATCGTGTAAAACTGATATGTTTGAAAAAAATGCGTCAGAATTTCATTTATTGAAATATTTGAAAAGAATTTGCGGTCAGAAAACCGCTGGTGAATTTAATCGCGCGTTTATATCACGCTCGATATCACCAATTACCCGGCCCTCTAGCGATTCCCGAAAACGCGGATTCGCGAATTGCATTTTTGTTACTTGCACAGCACGTAGCTCGCAGGTATAATAACGCGAGTCAAGCTCGAAAAGGCAACGAAAATAACTGCGAGGTCCCGATAGGTGATGATGCTATTTTTGTTACCCGAAAACATTATTTAAACTTTTGCACTCTTTCAAGCTGACCGATTAAGTTCATACGTGGATCGGTTAGATCGACTACTGACCAATTGAGATGTAAACCTAACCGGTCAGCATGTCAACCTAACCGACCATGATGTTTGAATTGAGCATCTAATTGGCACTTAATTTTTATATAGGTGCGGATGTGATTTTGTATGAAGGGCAAGCATCTTTTGCTGCCGATATCAATTTGCGTTAGCATATTCCACGTAACTTTTTGAACGCAATGTGTGTCGTATGAAGGACGCATCTGATATGTTTCTAAATTTTAAATGGTTTGCTGCGTTCTTTCACGTTTTTCTGATAAATCAAAAACCAATTCAAAATAACTTAATTTGTAAAATGTCCGTCTTAATCTCTTCAGTAATCGCTTTCGATAACTTTTAGCCGACCTCGGAAATCGTATTATACGCGAAATTGATAAACTCCAGCATCAACGAGCGAACTTAATCGCGACGACGGATATATCGATCTCGCCGAAGCGGGAAAAAGCGTGAGGAAGCGAGCAAACCGCGTGGGAGAGAGAGGAGAAGCAAAAAACCGAAACCGGTGGAGGAAAGTGCCGTTCGGTATCGCGTGTGTGCCACCGGGCTTGGGTGCAAAGTGCATTAGCACGGAAAGTCCGAGCGAAACCCACAAAACCGACACGTCGCAATACCACGCGCTCGTGGCTTCGCGCAAAAAGTCGCGGAAACTCCGAACCGGACGGCGACGACGATAAGAAGTATCGGCAAGGGGTGACGAATGAAGGCGTCTCACCGAGAGCGGCTTAATCGTTCGCCCATTTTACGTTCCCGGTGCAGTGTGTATCACGGACTTTATTATCCCGCGCACACTGCCGAGACCAAGTTCGGCAATGTGTCCTAGTTCACGCCGTAATCCCGCCCAAAGTGACGACTGCTGTACTCCCCGAATTGCGTATGCACGTTTACGTCGCGGGATGTTTCGAGACATAATGGAATGAAGAGCTTAATCATTTCTCTCTCTTCGAGTGTGATATGTCCCCTACTTACTTACTTAGCGGTACTCAAGTACCGCTCGAGCGGCAGAGACAAGTTGCAACGCGGCGGCAGAGATTTTGGAATGTAACGTGACAGTCGCCTGGCGAAGACCTTCCCCGGGTCTTTAACCGTAATTGCTGCAACTACTGACACTTGCCAGACTAACTTAGTAAATTCCCAAATCCACGTAGGCCTTTAAAGGGATAATCTCTAGACATCTGTCTTCCGAAAGTTCAGGTGAAGCGCGCGACTGTTTACGAGAGAACTCGAAACGTAAAAGATTGTATAAAATAACTGATCCAACGTTTCGCGCGAGACATATAATGGAATTGCTCGATTCTTTAAATTCATCGCATGTCATATTAATTTTAATAGACGAGAAAATATTAAAAAAAAAAAAAACTGTTTCAATTATAACATCAATTACAAAGAGAGTAGCGCGGTATAGTTTTTTAATCTCGAATATATCTCTTGAAGAAGGCGGATTATCGACAAAGAGTAATTAGTGATCACGCGATATCTTTCTTCGAGAATATAACGCAACGCGGAGCAAAAGCCAGGCGGCGGAGAAGGACGACGGGGCCGTGGAGGAAGAAGAAGCGGTCGCGGATAAGCGGACGAGCAACGTTGCCGCCGGACAGAGTGAATTATGAGACAATTAGTTCCGGCAGATATATAAGCCCCAGACTCAGAACCGAGCCGCTTCTTCCCGCCGCCGCTCGCTCTATCCTCGTATCCTCTCTTCCTGCCGACTTCACTGCTCTTGTCCCGAAGGGAAAGAAGGGAAGACTTGCCGAGCTCTCTCTCTCTCTCTTTCTCTCTTCTCTCTTTTTCTCTCGAGTGAAGCGAGAGCTCGAGCTTTCGCGCGTACTCGAAAGCTAAGGAAAGGCACTGGACGACTCGTTAACTACCGGCGCAATGGTTCTTTGTGTCTGGTCCGCGTCTGGTTCTTTGTCTTTTTTTTCTCGCCGTCTCACCCTACGTACGTTGCCGCGATGCGTTCCGCACGTCCCGGGAATTCCCCTCGCGAAAATCTCACTTAAATCCTACGCGAAAAATTGAAGTGACGGGAATTCGCGCTATACACAGTTTTTGCGTGTGTGTGATGAAAGTGGATGAAAGTAATTTTACTTAAAAATGAACAATGATAATTTTTTTTTTTTTCGGGAAAGATATATATCGCGAATACATTTTGGAAGGGATTTTGTCCGAGCTCAGCGATGAGCAGATCTCGAAGCAATGCGGTTGAGCGAGCCCGATCAAGCAGATATAGAGAGCGTTCTGGTGAACGTCTTGTTCAATTATGCAGCGGCCCGAAATACCTGTCCGCTGACGAGCTCGTCGTCTCACCAGCCCGGAACGCGCAACCGCCGAGAGATAATCCGTCTCTCTTGGCGACACACGCGATCTTTGGAATTCCAATGGCGACGCTCGAAAGCGCGCAAATAGCCCGACGAATACCCGCCCTCGGGACCGAGAAATCGCGATTTTACCTGGTAATTCGTCAGTTGACATTGCAACGTTTAATCTTCATTAAGAAGCGCGCGCGATTCTATCACGTTAACGATGTCGCTAATCTTAGCTCGATTGCGATCAGTAATCCCCGATTTGGCAATAATGAATAAATCGCACGTTTTAAAGATGTGTTTAATTGAGCTCCGATTTTCGCGTTAACTCATTCGGAAAAACTTGAAAATTTAATTTTGTTATAATATCTCCATAAAGCTAAAGGGAAATATAATTGATAACAGATGATACGTCATATCGTATTTCATATTAAAAGCGAATATGATATATCGATGACTATTCGAATAAAATCAATATGAACGTTGCCTCCCCCCCGAACGATCAGTCCCGTTAAATTTCCGCGAATGACCACCGAAAAGGCAATCAGCGTTCCCCGACCATCGACGTCGGACTTTATCTGTATCGTGAAATCATCGGCGCGCGTAAACCGCCGTATAATAACCCGTTGGACGACAGGCGGAAAGGATGGTCTCTCCGTCCACCTTTTAGAGACTCACCGACCAACATGCATGATTGCACGCTGCAGTTTTATTGACCGGCAGCGGTTCGGTAATTTTGACGAAATAATTTCGAATATTTCACGAACTATGTACTGGAGCATATCTTTTTATTTTCTGTTTCTCGTAATGCCAGATAATGTGTCTGTTAAAATATTTAATAGACTTTCCGTTTAACTGATCAATACGCGAAAGCTGAAATATCGTTGTGATGTCAGAGTCTCGCGTTTCTCAGGCACGAAAGCGCCATGTATCGGTGCTTCAGTACACGACCGCAAGCGTCCCTTGTGACTTTCCGCTTTGATTGAAAATTGCGAGTAGTCTGCGGCCCGCGTTCGTGCGACCGCGAAAAATTGCGCCGCGATCGGGACGGCAAGATCGGCATATCGCGCCGCGATATCGTTCGCAGACTTGTTTGGAATTCGGTGGATTTGAATTTGTTGCGGTCGCGCACGACCGAGAATCGGGTCGCTCACGAATATATGCGTCGCTGTCGCTTGCCAGGCGTGGACGCGTCGCTTGACGTCTCTGCTTGTTTTCACGGGGCAAATAGATAAATCACGCGGAGTCCGCACCGCAGAGAGAGAGAGAGAGAGAGAGAGAGAGAGAGAGAGAGAGAGAACCACCGACCGACCGCTCGCGTCGATCCCGCGGCGGCAATCTTGTATCCGGAGAGAGAGAAAGGAAGAGAGAGAGAGGAAATGTAGCTCAGTCGCGCGCGATGTGTCAGCTCGCCACCGGCCGACAGTCAAGTAACGATACGTTTGCGACACGTTTGACAGATGAGCAGAATTATTTTCACAGGGTCGATTACGAGGCGTTGATTCTTTCCAGCCGTTGTTTCGCAATACTTTACGCGCGGAAAAACAAAATGCAAGAGCGTAAAAACGCAGCAGTAAAAAACAGAATGTAGATTCATATTATGTGCATTTTAGTAGTTTCAAGATAAATCTTGTCTGTGCGATGTATCATCGATTACACAGAAATTCCAGCGCGGAATATGCCGCAACTCATCCGGATACTTTTGTAACCATGTTCTTCTTGAATTGCGAGAGATTCGTATATAATCGTTGAAATTTATGAGTATTATCTTCAAATATACGTTTGCGAAGTTCTCTGAAGGGAGAATGTTAATCTTTCGGATCTTTGTGAAATCGTGAATTTATGAACCTCGCGATGACACACACACACACACACACACACACACACACTCTCTCTCTCGCGCGGTTTCCGAGAGATTGTAAATCTATATAGTCTGTGTGATGTTATCTGATTTAGGCTCTCTTTTCTGCATTTCGGGAACTTCTTATCTCCCTCTCCGGTCTCGATTCAATTTGATCTAATTAACAGACACACACACGTTGAGTACAACTGCGAACGTTCCTTCCTCGAGTGATAGAGACCGTTATTACACCGAGTTTCCTTCTTCCACTACGCGCTCTTATTACATTCACGCGATCGATCGCGACACAAGTGACGCGCCCTTAAGCCAGCGCGTTCGTCTTCATTTCGTCGACGAGGAAACTGCGCGACGACGATCGGGCGGCGTGCTTCTCTTCCCCGCTCGAGCGTGGGCCGGGCCTCCTGATTAATGATCCCGCTAATCAAATAAACAATCCTACATCTGTCGACCGAGTGTGTTACCGAGTCGCGGCCAGACGGTCTTCCCCCTCGTTTCTTTCTCCAGTCTTTTTCCGGTGTGGTTCTTCCACCTTCGAGTTCTCCCCCTCTCTCTCTCAACTCTCTGAAGAAGACATGGTTTATCTTCGGTCTCTGACAGTCGTCGATTCGTTCGCTCCTCTCGTGGCTCGCCTCGCGTTTCCTCATCCGGGAAGGGAAAAGCAACGTAAGAAACGACACGCCGGCGGAGTAGTTGCCGAAGAAAAGCAGCGAGTTCGAGCTCATTGGGGGCTGGAGAAGGGAAGATGAGGGGAAGAAAACAGAGTCCCGAAGAAAAACGCGCTTGCCTCGCCGCGTGACTCCGGAGTGGCAATTAGAAGGATTAATGATTTCGTCTCGGGAGTCGCACCGGCAGTCGTTCTCCTCGTTGCTTCTTTCTCGAGTACGCGCTATGTTGTCATTTTCAAGCAGTCGCGGCGTCTCGCAGGTCGAAAATCATCGCGATTAGATCGCGCGCGAGTAGAGTCGAGCGCGTTCATAAATCAACGTTCCGTCCGTTTAGCGTCGACGGGGAGAACACCGCGTGTTCCTCGGCTTGTCTACCAGGACGACGACTCGTTCGGCAAGCGTGTAATGTGGTCAACGCGCTTTCGGAAGATCTATACTTAGCGTTGGATGGTTATTAATTGTCGAGGAACGCGAGTTGCGCGAACTCAGAAAGTCCGACTAAAAAAAAAAAAAAAAGAAATATCCTTTTCCCTTATACGAAGTGACATAATGAGTGACACTCGTTTGTAAAGTAACTCGACTTTTCTTATCTTTTTTGCGCAGACAGAAAAACTTCAAGAATTCAGAATAAATGAAACGTTGAATCGTACATGTTGTGCGATAAGACAAGCAACCTTCCTCGCAATAATGCGATTAATTAAAAAAAAAAAAAATCTAAAATTCCAATATGACTGTGTGTAACAAGATGCAATAGCTTCTCGGAGTTATAATTAAGTCGGGACGATTTCTTTTTTTTTTTTTTTTTTTTCAAACTAACAAGACCGCGAAGTTAAGTTTCGCAAAGTCAATTGAGACACAACTCATCCGACCGAAGTAACACAGTCTGTGAGAAGCGAATCCTTCTCTCGTCGTTCCTTTTGTCGTTCCGCGAGCACGCACGGCGATTTTCACGGTTCCGCCGGGCGAATCGAGACGTCTCTGTTAAGCAACGAGGTTTGCCGTCGGCAAGGAGGCGAGCTCGCCGACTCGGAACCGTGACGACGACGCCGAAACCGTGAGACGGTCTCTTCTCTTTCTCTCTCTCTCTCTCTCTCTCTCTCTCTCTCTCTCTCTCTTAGGACGATGTGACGACGACCACGACGACGACGACGTCGTTCCTGGAACGAAATTACCGCGTTGCGCGTTCAAAGTAAATTTACGAACCGCGAGCGATACGTGGATAATTTTGCAACTCGATGAGAACTCGTTTAGTCTTCCACTCTCACGACTCCCTTTATGTTCAACTCGAACTCTGTTGTTGTATTCCCTAAATTAATATTTAGAAATTTATATGGTGCTTTAAGCATTAGTTTTTAGTATATATTCTATTTTATTTTAAAGTTTTTCATTATTGCGAAAATTTCGAGTTTGATCTGATTGTGTTCGTTTGATTATCATGCAATAAAGGTTTTGAGATTACGTGAGCAACGACGACGACGACGACGACGACGACGACGACGACGTCTCCAAAGATTCTGATTTATGGGAAGCTCGACGCCGCGCTCGACAAACGTGTCACCGCGTAATCGCGAAGCCACGTCGCCTCCATCGCCCACTCTCGGTGCGATGCTGGACGGGAAATAAGATTAAGTCGCTGTTAAGCCGAAGGCGGCCACGTGCTTTTGCTCTTTTCTCTCTTCTTCTTCTCTCTCTCTCTCTCTCTCTCTCTCTCTCTCTTTCTACTTGCCTATCTACCGCGGCAGTACGTAAATCACTACGACGGAGGCAGACAGTTACGAGTTCACCGATACAAACGATTGTGTTTAGTCCCGCTCGCGAAACACGCCGCACGACGAAGAAGCAGAGCGATCTCTATACGGGGTGTTTCGCAAACAAACATGTTGTATATCGTACACAATGTATTTTCGATCGGAGTTGAGAACTTTGCTAAACGAGATTAAAAAATAATATGAAAATAACATTTTGTTTGAGGAACTGTTAGAAGTTCGAAAAGAGAGAACACAAGATAACAAATGTAAACATTTAATCAAGATATTTGTAAACTTCGGGAGAGGTTTGTCGATCGTTTTAAAAAATCGCCAAGTTTGCAAAATAAATTTAAACATTTCTCAAGATTTTAAATTTTCAAAGTCAATAAGAACCCATTTCTCTCTTTCTGTCGCGTTATTAAATTTTTGCCGGAACACCCTGTAGAGTTGAAGAACGAGGATGTGGGCATACAGAAACCAAAAGACGGGAGCCGTCCAGCTGTCGCGGCCACATCAGAGCGTGTCGCATATATAACATAGTACACTCCTCGTCTCTCTCTCTCTCTTTCTCCGCGCAATTTAAATGTTTCTCTGTCCGCGCACAAACTGATGCGGTATTTCTCTCTCGCCACTCCCATCTCTCCGATATATGTACATGTGATATCCTCTTGAAAAACGCTTTACGTTGCTCAACAAAGCGTTTTATCAGATCTGTGGATTAACACTTTAAAAGTTTCGTTTTGTTTCGAGTCTTAAAATTTTTATTCTAAATAGCGTTATTCGAAGAAAAAAAAACGCACGCACACTGAAAATTTCTTGCATATCAACGTTCGTTGCAAAAAAATAAATGCAGAAACGTGACGAATGATGCAAGAAGTAAAGCTTCGCATTTGCGCGCAATTATTCGTTACGTATCATAAACCGGGGTCGAGCGAGCGTATTATAATTTACGCTTCGCAAGTCAATATACAAGCACAACGGACAGTGGATTATTAATCCTTCGTTGAGCTCTTCTTACGTAAGCGTTACGTGAAGATTTACGCTAAGATGTGCAACAAATCAAAGCTAATCCACCATCCATCTTCGCCGATAGCTTTCTCGCTTACACCGTCTTGTCTCTCCGTTCATATCACGCTCGTTGTGTTCCTTCGTCTATTTTTTTTTTCTTCCCTCTTCGCGTTGAATTCTTCGCTCTAGTTTCTATCGCGACCTCACCGAAGCGCTTTCTACACTCCGACGACGTCTTCTCCGCGCGGTTATTTTTGCCTCCGGCAAATTCTCTTCTGTCGCACGACGACACGTACCGGCGCAACAGCGCTGAAAACTGTCTCCTCGCGTTGTCGTGCCCCGCGTTTAATATTTTAATCCTTCCCCGTGTCAGGATTCATTACGCAAAATCCTTTCGGATGTTAAAGTATTCCGTCGCTAAATGTGATTGCACGATATGTCCTACAAACGACGATAACATCGAACGGTGCGGTATCTCCGCGTAAATATAGAAAATGTATGAAACCATGTATTGTTTTATACACAATCGTGACATATTAGTTTTATCGTCCCACACTCTCGAGCTAATAATGCGTGCGAATACGTTGAATATACAATACAAAAAAAAAAAAGGATATTTATCGAACGTGACAGAGAGTATGAAGTTACGTATCATATTTTTCGAAATTTTTTTTTTCCACCTCGGTGTTATCGCGATATAACTATACATGTATGTATATATGATCGTTCGTCAGAGACGCGCGGATTTTGACAGGGAGATTAATCAGGGAATCATGAAATTAGCCGTCGTCACTTTTCATCTCCATCATGCGAAATTTGACGCGCTGCGTTCGCGCGCGCGCTCGCGCGCGTCGGTCAATCGCTATCGTGTTTTATTTGCGGCGCATGAATAAATAGCGACAGAGAGCGCCATCGAGATGTACTGCGCGGCGCGGCGCGGCGCGGCGCGGATCCGTCAACGCGAATGCGCGCGACAGTTGTTTGAACGTGCAGTGTTCATAAAGTACGATTAATCCTCTCGCGTGCAAATCTCTCCGCAGCAGTATACCAGATTTCACGTTAAAGATTCAAAGCAATAGCAATAAAATATTACACAATAATTGAGGTTGTCAGATGAAAAAAGGGATTTGCGCGCGTCATCAATCTCTCGCGCTTCGGGTACGAGCCCGGGACTATCTAGAAACTCGACTGTGAAATCAAATCTGACGCCATTCGAGAATAAATTTTTATAAAATGACATATTCCGAGAGAGAGGGAAAGATGAAAATATTTTATTTGTTTATATAAAAAAAATCTATTTCTATCTTTCTCTGAAATATCGCGAGAGTTGGTTTTTCAACGAATGTTGTTCCGTTTGTTTTTTTTAGTACACGTCCTACGATTTCTCTCATTGTTCTTATACGCGGTCACGTATCAATGAGGAGCGCGCCACTTCGAGGCAATTCCGAATCCGCTAATTAGCGCGACTTCAACGTAGTAACTCGAGCCGCGGAACGTGAATCGGTGTGCTTCTCGATCTACTGAACTCGATAATCTCGTTCTCTCCACATTTGCTCCTTTCTCTTCCCGTTACGAGAACTAACACAGGAAATAGCTTTTTGCGCGATAGTATCGGATCTACCGGAAATCTTTCCAGCGTGGTTGTTGACCCACTTCTTTCTTCCGGCCACCTTCGGTCTACACACGCGGGCCACTAAGGCGATCAAAGCTCGATCTCTTGCGGTCGGGTTCCCGCACAGACGACGGTCCGCACGACTTTGTGGACACACTATAAAAGCCGTGTCAATTGCAGATTGCACGGCGCGTAATTCCGGCGAGGCGGATTAGACCGGGAACGCGCGCGGTAACGTGTCGCGCGCGGCATAACGACAAGCGTCCCCGCATACGATGTCCGCCTATAATTAAGCTGACAAGGTTTGACGACGTACGAGGGTATAGAACAATGGCGGGGTACGGTCCGCGCTCGGTGCACGTTGTCCGCTCGGTGCAGCGAGCGGAGCGGGATAGAAAGGCATACGAACGGGGAGAAGAGACGCCCGGGGAGACTTCACACAACGTCACGGCCGTGATGCGCGTCACGCGACATGACGCCGTCGTGTCACGCCGAAATGTACTCCGCGTGACGTGCGACGAGTGCGACGACACGTCGCGATTATTTATCGCGCACACATCGGAGAGCCGCCAATCGTTGCGAATCGCATCGAACCCGACGCTGGGTTCGTTTTCTCCCTCCCTCACCTCCGCTCATCCCCGACGGGATGAAATGTTTAATGGAATTACACGCGATATCGCGCATCATCGGGACATCTTGGATAATTCCGTTAACGAGGGAGGCAACTGCGCTTTAATGACAGACAGCGTATTTTAATGACGGTTATCACCAAATGGCCTCTGTACGCGAGGAGCCTGTATTGCTCGACAAGCGCGTAAATTCTCACCGGGACACTAAACCGCGGCTCTCTACATAGAAAGAAAACTATCTTTTTTTTTTTTTTTTTTAGACGTTTGTTTATGCACGTCGGTAAAACGAAAATATACGCGTTACGTAGCCGCGAACGAGGAGAAAAGCTAACTTAGTAAACTAACGATATAAAGAAAACTACTACTGTTGTTTAAAGAATGCGTCAGTGGTTTTGTTCCGCTGCGCGAACTACCTGTAATTATTTTCACCCGGCAGATTTACGCGCATTTCGCGAGGTTGCGATGAGTCGTCGCAAAGTGAAAGAAAAAAAAAAAACAGACATACGCTTTACGCTACAGGCGAAAACTTGAGCGAAAGCGGCGGCGGGAGATGCAACGTTTGAAACGTGAGATAGGATATGTAATTTATATAGCTGTTTTATTGCGAGGACGTCGGGCGTGGGAATCTTTTTACATGCATTTTTTGCATGTAAATACGGTCGCTTTCGGCGCGCGAGTTGCACCGGAGAACAACGCGCTTGCAAAACTCGGCGAGCGGGAATTTCAATGTAAAATGCGATAAACCCACGGAAAAGCGTACAAGAATACCGTGATTGCGGTGATTATTTTAGACACAATATAACGAGAACGCTTATTCATCAGACATTACTACATTCTCGCATTTGTAATTCTCCGAAAGCACCGCACGCGCAAATATTAATATGTGAAAAAATAATAACTGTAAAATGAACAAAAAAAAAAAAAAAAAAAAAACATTTTACAAATATATTTCAACGCCCGTGAAATGAATGACAAGTGGCTTATATCTTTCACACATTTTCTAATATAAACTTACAAAGCGTTGCATATCACAAGATTCTTTTTTTATTGTGAAATTTTATAAATATACACTTTATTCAGCGCTTACGTAAAACTTGTTCAATATTATTGTCACACTGCAGAGAGAGAGAGAGAGAGAGAGAGAGATTAATTTTCTGTAATGATTTTATCACATCACGCATGTGAACGCATATCTCTACGAATAAAACAGTTAAAGGTATGTACGCATTCATCTGTAGTCACGACCACGCAAACTGTTGTAATTTGTAGCGCAAATTTCCATACATGTGCACTTCCCCCGTGTGCACTGTTGTTGATTAAAAAAAAAAAAATTTATTTGCAATTCACCATATATTGCTGTGAAGATATTTCGAAAAAAGTTCAATACAATCTCTCTCTCTGATAGATACCGCACGCACGGATATGAATTTATTTCTTTTTTTTTCCGAGTTGCTGTTATCTCGTTTCGATTTAATCGAAAAAAAAAAAAAAAAAAAAAAAAAAAAAAAAAAAACAAATTCCAAAAAAAAAAATTTATATTGTAAAGAACAATCACATTGTTTCGGATATAAATTTAAGCGCGGTTTTTAACGACAATGCCTCGCCCAACAATCACAGCCCACATCTCCTTTCTCACCGAAGTGTTCAAACGTCGCCCCAATCACCGTAAAAGCCGGAAACGCGCTGCTATAAAAACCGAAAGAATTAACCGATGAAACGCTAGGAAAATGACGTCGACTCGTTCGTCCCCGCGTTCACGATTCGCGCGCGACGAAAGAAAATTGGAAGCGAGCGTAGGAGGTAGGAAGGATATAAAATGTTCAATGCGTCTTGATCGACGAGGAAAACAGAACACGTCGACGACGATGTCGACGACGACGACGAGAGGAGATGCGGCGAAAGATGAGAGAGCAGCGGCGGAACCGAAGCGGCAGCCGCTGCAGGCGAGAGCGGATTTCGAGAGTCTCGTTCTTCTGAACGAGGTCGAGTGAGAGAGGAAGGCGACGTCGCGCGCCGTAGTTTCCATTGTCGAAATGTCGTAGACGACGACAGAGAGGAGGAAAAAGGAGCAACGAAGAGAAACAGAGCGGCGGAACAAAGCGCGGAGGTGGAGGGAGGGAAGGAAGGAAGGAAGGAAGGAAGGTCGGTCGGTCGGTCGCGTCTGCAGATCTTGCGGAATGGGGTTGATGGCGGTAAATGTGCACGCCGGCTCCTGACAGTTAAGACGAGTCAAGCCAAGTTTTCCCGCGGCTCTCAATTGTTTTCCCCCCCGGTTTGTCGCTAAAAGCGAATTCGCGCGATCCCCGCGTTTTCGTTTCGCTCGATTGGCTTCCGGCTGACAAAACTCGTGGCCGTTTAAAAAAAAAAGTATATCTCGAGAGACATAAATTCGTGAATATTTTCTAAAATACACTAACACAGACTTCGCTTGTGTTAAAATCAAGTCATAATTAAACCCGACGACTTCGAGTGGGATCGCACGTTGTTCGTTTATTCCTAGACGGTGACTATACACTCGATCTTCTCGAGATGTCCGCTGCACTTATGTTCCGTGACGAAGACGAAGCGGGATGCGAGTCTCTGTCTCGCTGACGCTCATGGGAGACGCGCGTGCACGACCGCGAAGATAATGGCGCGGCTGAGGCGAAGGTATTTTTAACGCGGCGGAAACAATAACGGGGCTGTCTGAGATCGGGTGATCGTGTACCGGTGTTCCCAGAAGTCCGCGCGGATCGCAGACGGAGACAAGAGAGACCTTGTGGCCTTTCGTACCTGACGAGTCACTTGGAGCGCGCGACGGCTGACCACTTCAAGGCGCCAATTGAACTCCCACTGTGGACCCACTGTCTTCGTGTCCGACCGCGTGCTTCACGAGGCCGCCCACGTTGGAGCACAAGAGCGCGATCGAAAAAAAAGTCACGGGAGAATCGAGTGTCCAATTTTCGGATAACCGGCGGAACGTAAAGGGAGAGATATTTTCAATAGGGACGTAATAAAGTCGATGGAAAATTCTTGTAACTTCCATCAAATTCATCGCGTTATCGGCAAGAAGGTTAACTCTTTCACCGCCAATCCGTTCCACGGACTATTTTAAGCCGAATAAATGGAACATTTGATCGACATTAAAACGATTCCGCGCATAAATTCCAATATTTCCTAAAAATTTTATATAAATTTCTTCTGTCAAATCTTTTTTATTTGATCTTATTAAGCTTTTCCCTGTTTTAAAAAAATTGAGAAATATTAAAAAATACGAGAAATATTAAATTTATTTTGTGAAATGAGCTAACTAGATTTTACGCCGTGGAGTGCATCGTATCGCCGAGTTGTTTGACTCATTACGTGAAAGAACAGTTCTATTCGACGCGACGTAAAAAGCGGTAACACGGTTATGCAAATGTATCGTTTAAACAACGTCGCGACAGCGGGATGCGATAACTCGACAACGCTTGTGTCGAACTCCAAATCCAAACCGTCGACCATCGCGCTATTCATCATCCATTTTTCTTTTGTTCGTCGTAATTCCTGGAATTTGAATTTATCTGCGAGGGCTCCACGGCGATTGGCCGGCCGCGATTATTACGTTTGGTAATTAGTTCCGGGTTACGTTTGTATGTACGTAATACGGGCGTCGACTCGCCGCTGTTGGTCGGAAAAAAAAGAGGCACGATAAACGTCGATTCCGTCGCGATAGGCGGTTCGCGGAAAAGAAATCGCGTGTGGATAACGAGCGCCGGTTTGCCTTATCCGACAGCCATTGGACGACGAAACGCGAGCTGCCTCCCTCGAACAGCACGATCGCGGAATATGGGGTTGATTTCTGCCGTCTTTTCGCCCTCTTCTATCGCTTTCTCCTACCTGCGTTCTTAACTCTCTTGTGAAACTTGCTCGGTATTCCACCAGAAATCATGCGATCGTTTTGCGTTTGTGCAATGTTCAGAGCCTTCCGCACAGATTGTTACTAAATCGATCGCGTTTCATGAATCATTTATTACAAATATATTTTTTTAAATATATAAATATATTATTTCTCACACACACACACACACACACAATTAATTGTACGAAGTAGACGAACGATCATCGAACTGTCCTTGTAATATAAATGGCCACAATTCCAGATAACCAATATGTGCACTGACGGCCTTCTGCAAATTTATTTCCACCCTTCGACATACATTCGGCGAATGAAACGTTCCGCGAACGGACGCACCGTCACGGAAGGACGGACAAATTACGCGTGTGTCCTCGTCGATATATATCCCGTCCCGTTGCTTCATCTCGCGTCAAAATTTTTATCTCAGATAAATTCGTCGTGTTCTATCGAGAACACGGGATTGCAGCTTTGCACGCGGATTAATACTTTTAATAAAATTAAAAAAAAATGTCTACTCCTGATGTATGAAATCTCATTTCTCATTCAATATTTAGTTAAATAATTTAATTCTGTAGAATATTACACGCGTAATAATGTATGTTACGTAATACACATATATACACATTACCCATGATATCAGTCGACATATGAAAATTCCTTACCGCGATATTTCCCCCCTTTCTAGCTGATAGCCGTATAACTCGCGCGACCGCGGCATAACTTTCAAATGTTGCCGCGATCGATCGGCATTATATCCCTATGACGAATGCGCCGCGCTCTATGACGTCTCAATGACGATAGCATATTCTATGACGTGCTACGACGTCATCGTATGTCGGTCATAGGAAACATTCACGGGAAACTATTTGCGGCCGGCGGCGACCTTTCGGAATAGCCAACTTGCTGAGAGAGCACATTACGTATTCATACTCTGCTTTTCCATACATACTGTGCTGTAATGAACGCGCGAATGATGTGTGTACCGTGTTTGCCGCGGAACATTTCCGTGAAACTTCCGCGGAACTGAATTGCATTAACGATCGATGGGATGTATACGCTCCGATTGTTGGAATTAAATCGCACGATACGCGTCGAGACGTGCAATTTTCACCGGTCAAAGTAAAATATTGTAATTGCGAAG
This sequence comes from Pseudomyrmex pallidus, assembly GCA_014825455.1. NCBI lineage: Eukaryota > Metazoa > Arthropoda > Insecta > Hymenoptera > Formicidae > Pseudomyrmex > Pseudomyrmex pallidus. The sequence goes on along the minus strand of QVNV01006837.1, from coordinate 27,781 downwards.
TATTTTTATTCCTGAAAATTAAATTGGTTTTATCGCCATCGATCATGCGAGAGAGAGAGAGAGAGAGACAAAGAGAAAAAGATTTACTTCGCGATAATATTGAATTTTCGGAAAAACGTTCGGAAATGGTCTCGGAAATGGCGTGCGTCTAGTTATGAAGTGCTTGTTTTGTTTTATCCGTTTCTTGTATCTGAATTGTATTATAAAGCAGCTCGCATAGCAGATTGCCTATCTCAAAATTCCCAGAACGAGCTTAACTGCTTCTGAAAATCTGTTAACCGGCGAAAACGCGCCTTACGTGACCTCGTGGTTTCGCGAGCACCTTCGCGACTTGCGCGACCACGAGGCTGGATTAAAGAAGGATAACAGTGGCTAATAGCCGTTGTGCAACGCTGCCACGATATCTGCTAACCACCGACGCGAGTTTCTTCCTTCTTTTGCGAAGCGGTCTATTTCGAAAATTGCACCGGCGGTCGCGCATCGGTAATTGTATCGCATACCTCCTCACATCGCATTCTTATGCATTATCTGCTGCACGCGAGCCAAACTTTGGCACAGCCGCTCTTTATTTCCGCTTGTTCCGCGAATCGCTTATGTACATGCCGCAATGCGCGACGATACGACGAGAATCGTGACATCTACTGAACTTTGCACATGTCATATCTTTGTTTTTATTTCTATTACAAAAATTAATAGTTTTGTTAAATATATTAAGGTTTTAAGGAGATTAAATCGCTTCGTATTTCTCGATATCTTGTAAATGACGCGAGCGGTTTGCTGAAGTTTGAATTTAAAGATGTTCCTTTGCAGACGCACACATTAAAACTAGTGTCTAACAAAAGTAAAACGCGGAAATGTGCTACTTAATCGGATAATGTGTTCTAGTTTCTAAAGCTATTTATATTAAAGTTATAGTAGCTATGAAACTATTTAAAGATTAAACAGACGATTGTCGTCGGGAGAGTTAACACATCTCGACCGAGTTAACGCGTAATTCTCCAATAACGTTCGAGCGGAAGCGGCTCGCTGCTTTTCCAACGAGAATCGACATGAGGATCGTATCCCGACGACGAGATATATAACGACTCGACTCATCCGTTCGTGCGAGCGATATTTCCTTCGCGCGAGTTGATATCACGCTCCGTTTCTTTCATCCTTCTTGGCCGATATCTTTCCGATCCCCCTCGCGTGCCTCGACCTACTTAAGACGGTCGGCTTCCGGCTCGCCTATCGTCGTCAAAACCCGACAATCGCAAGCGCAGGAACATTAGGACGAATCAATGATCCCTCGTCTACGTTTCGAGGAAGCCCAGAATCGTTGATCGCTTATTCAAATGATTCTCGTCCGGGTCGGCGATTCCGGATCTCGTCAGATGGTGCGGAATGTACTACAGCGCGTGTAGATAATATCCCCGAGAGAGGGGAATGGAGGGGATCCGATTCTCTGTTCGATGTCCGGGTTTTACAATGACGCGATCCACATTTCGCACACAACCGAGAGAGAGAGAGGGGGAAAGAGAAAGAGAGAAAGAGAACACAACTATCAATAGTTACAAATCGTGCGGGGCCAACTTTCGAAAATCCCGAAGGGATTGCCACGCAAGACGATACGACGAGAAAACACATCGTTCTCCTTCCGAAGTTCGGCACGTGCTCGCGATTGGGTTATATCGCCGCATCTGACGCAACCCAGTCAGACGTTATGCCCCTATAAATGGTCGGTATTTCTCCCTGAGGCTTTTACAAGCGCTTACGGCACATTCGTGGACGCGCTGTAAACTTATACGACGGCACACTCGGCACACTCGAGCGCCGCCGAGATTACGCGCTCTCTTCCGTTACGAGAAAACGCTTTGCAAAAAAAAACGTACGAGTACAATTTGTTTAAATCAAATGTCAAATAAGTAGATTTGATTTCTCCTCTCACGTGGAAATTTTTAATACGCGTCGCATAAACACAACCTGAGAGAGAGAGAGCCTGTCAAGCGGATCGATAAAATTATTGATTTGTTCTCGCTTTCCGAGCCCCTGATATTTGAATAATTCGTTCGAGGGTTATTGTCGTTCGCGGGGACGAGATAAACAATATCACTTGCATCGCGGGGGAGAGTGGCGATTGTACGTACGTACAACGAACCGAAATCGGCGAACGCTCGACAGAACGTAAGTGGGTTATCCACGTTTTCGCTCGAACGAGCGCCGATCATTCCGCGTTCGAACTGCTAACCCCCGTACAGCAGTGTGCAATTAATTATGCCAATTGATCGAGTGGGTATCGGTCCGGCACGGCCATGCATGTTAATGTGCGAAAGGACATCTGTTTCCCCTCTGCCTGTATCCGCTTCGGATGTACACACGTACGCGCACACGTACGTACGTAAAATTCGCACTTGTCTGCGCTCTCCACCGAGAAGTACACGCGTGTGATCGTACACGTGCGTGACAAGTGCGCGCAGTTGCAGTTACGTGCGAACGCACTCGAAAGAAATTCTGCCAGACGTGCGACTCTTTTTGAGTATACCACGTTATTATCGTTTCGCATTGACTTTTTACAGCGGGCTCTAGGAAAAGAACAAACCCGAGTAACGAAGGGCTCTGTCGGAGACCAATCTCGTACCCAACATGTAATTGCAGCTTTCGCGTCACAAAAAACCTGATGAGAGAATTATTATATCTCGTCCAAGTTTTTTCCAATATTTTCTTAATCACATTATTGGGAAATTTCAATTTATTCTAAAATTATATTATATGAAGAGAAAGAGAGAAAGAAAGAGAGAGAAAATTATTTTTGCATAACACACATTTTCCACCAACATTTATTCAGCTTGATTATGACTGCGCGCTACATTTTATTAGAAATTCTCCCTTTGACGTCCTTTCGACCCTCGTGCCAAGTTGCACCGATCGCGCTCCTACCATACGCATATTCGCAGAATGCATTTGTGCGCGCACACACGCGCACGCCGTGCACAATAACACGACAGAAGGAGATCAGGTGGACGTTTACAATAATTCCACGGGGTGGACTGCAGCTCGTTCTCGAGCCCGGGGACATATGCTGCGGATTTTTATGATCGTTCCACCCCTGTGTGTGTTGTCCGGCTGCGTTTCCCGCATGTGAATTTACCCTCGCGCGAGCGAGCCGACGATGACGATGTAGCCGACCATTGTGCGACTCGCTCGCGTCGTGACGCGGGATCATCAGCGCTCATTGTCATCGACTAATCGAATTTGGCACCGACCGAATCGGGCCCCACGTGGATCATCCGAATATAGACGCACGGTGCACGTGCAATATCGTCGTAAACAGAGAGAAAGGTTCTCGATCTCTCTTCGATATACTAGTCGCAATGTCAATGCGCTCGTCAAAAAAAAAAAAAAACTTTTTGTTTAAAATGTTTATTTCGTGACTAAATAGAAGTTTTGCGATATCTACCACGTGTTGTTTTGCCGTGATCAAAAATCGAACTTTAAATCTCCCAAGTTCGTGAACACAGTAATGATAATTATGCGATGTCATGCAAGGATACGAGAGACATTGCATACAAAAGCGTACCGGAAGCTTAAACGGCAAATTGCTACAGCGTTGGTAGCATTCGCTTCACAAGCGAGCATTTGTATTTTAAGGATCATCGCCGCCGCGAGCGTAACTTCTTCGGACCAAGTGGCGCGTTTCGATTTTTACGCTGGTTCCGCCAGGGTCGGAGTAGTGTTACGACATAGATAATAATGTTCTGTAAAGAATATAGTGAAAATTTACAAGTAACAACAGTACACGCGTATCACATACGCGTGTCACGTGTCTTTTGCGTGACGTGCTACCGGTAAACACCGTCCGCGAGCAATCGGGCCTGCCGAATTTTCCTGATTTGTAAGGGAGCAAGTTCCGGCAGATAGCGAACGTGGCATATCGCTTGCGAGTAGCCGCGACGAATAATACGCTGTTTGTTGTAACTGCGTCGTTATAAAAACAAAGTGTAATAAAATATATTTTTAATTATTGTGTGATGTTATAAAATCTGTGTGTGGTGTTCACTCGATCTGCCTTCAGTTTAATTCATCATCGGTCAAATCCTTAGAGTTCGGAATGGCGAGATCTAACAGTAACGCGATCGCTACAACATTTCTTCTCTTTGACACAAGAAGTTTTTAAAACAATTCAACATTTAATCTTCTCACGTTTAAATAAATTCAGTGATATAATTGTTTTTTACCGTTTCTCTGTAAAAAAAAAGCTTTGGAAAACGTCGTTGTTGTGGACCAAACGTACTATGCGTCTACATTTCCGACAGCATTTCCACGCAAACGGTGTGTCGATGTTTAAATGTGTCCATAATTACATCTATCGGGATTATTGGCTGCGAGACGCGGACGTCTCTCAGTCAGTCACTCATATGTCACTATTAGTGAACATTCGAGATAGCTAATGGACAGATGGTCGTTTCGAAGTATTTTGAGATCGATCCGACCCTGAATCTTTTCGACGTTAAGGTCGCGACCACCTATCGCGCTTACACGAACGCCACGCTGCGTATACTCAGTGCGGACACCTTTGCCCGTGAAGTCGGGTTATGGGACTTCGTTGCACTCCTAACGAGCTGGATTCTCTCGCGGCATACCGCGCTACGCGAAGCACCGACGTGCCCGGTACAGAAGACGCCGTTGGCGCGAAAGAAGAAAGAGACAACGCACGCTCTCAGTTCACGGCTGTTCCGTTGCACACGTGCTTCTCTCGCGGCCGTTTTTGAAGACTCAAGACCGGTGTGTGTGTGTGTATTCCGGCCGTCTCTCGTCTCGTATAATACGCAACAACACGACGCGCGCATAATACGCTTCCGCGTAGCAGTAGCTATTAAATGACTGGTTACATGGTCCGTCAGGCGTGCGCGCTTCCTGGTGAGAACGAGAGAGAAAGAAAGAGAAAGAAAAGATCTCAGGGATTCCCTGGAGGGCCATCTTGCCTATGGATCCTAGGTTGGGTTAGCAGATAGCTGAGATGAAGATAGATACGCGAAGAACACGAGAATGCACACACCGCTTCTTCCATTTGCGGGAGCATTTCTGGGATTTTGCCTGGGTGTCTGGCTTAACGGAGTCTCTTCGGGGAGTAGTGTGACTGATTGGCGATTTTATATATTTTTTTTTTTTTTTTTTTTATGCGAGAAAAAAAATATACGCACGCGAGTCTCACATCTTCGCGCGAATAAACGGTAAGATTCCTGTGGAGATCGCTATATTCTGAGATCATCTTGTCCGAAAGTTACACGTCATATTATCTCGAACGGTATTTGGAATTTTTATCGCCGCGTGCTTGTCGAGAAAAAGCTCTTAGAGTCGCTAAGTTTGCTTCTAAATATATTCTCAGCAATAGTTTGAATAATTATATTGTAATACATAAAATCAAGCGTGTAACAATCCGGACGTTGATTTACGATGCGACGCGAAAACAGAAGCGATCTTGCTCGAAATTCTCCTTTACGACAATGTCACTTAATTCGCTCGGACAATCGAGTCTACAATCGAGTTACACGATTTTCTTGACACTAGCGCGAGAATTGACACGGTAGTTACACAACCGGACAGACGTGCCGCACACATTTCACTCGCGTGAGCGCTTGTAAGAAAAACCTGGGGGGAGATTCTCCCGAGAGGTTTTGTAGAGTTAGACTTTAGGCGGAGGAGCACGAAGGAGATGGATATCCAGAAACGTCAAGAATTGTTTTCTGCCTCTGGTATTTCCTGCCCTTTTGCTTTTGCTCGCACGTCCGAGCCGAGAAGAAGAGAGGAAGAGAGACGTTGCACTGTATTTTCCAGCGAGATGAAAATTCATCATGCTTGCGGTACGCGCGCAACTTTCACGACCGTTACCATCGCGCTACTTTGATATCGATTACTTTTGTATTACACGGGTATAATTACGCTGCCTTTGTTAACATAGTATTTTTCTCGAGCAAATACCGCTTTTAAGATCATTTCAATTTGTAATTGGAGTCTTTCTACTTCTTAAAGATTCTGTCAGAATTCTTTCTTTCTGTTTTCTCTAAAGTGGAAGAATTTACTCGAATAGCGCGTTTTTTATTATAACGGAAGAGGAGGAATGTTTATTCCGACTAATAGTCATTTTCTTAAAACAATTTTATCAACTTTTCACAATTTTCCCGAGATATTTATAAACGCACCAATAATTAGAATTTTATGAAATACAGAAAGTTAAAGAGAGAAAAAGAGAGTTTCATTATTTTATAAATTTTATGTATATATTTTTTTAGATTTTTATAAAACTCGGTGAGGAATCTCCGTATCGATCTCCGCAACGAAATTAACTTTTACTCTACAAAATATATTGTTAATAAAAAAATAGAAACTCATATTTTTTTCTTTCAAGCTTTCTCGAAATTTCATTCATTCCGCCAAACGCAACTCCAAATCCGAGTTTTCGAAAGATCCTACACGCCACTTTCGCAAATCTCCAAGTAATATCCCCCGGTTCCGTAATCAATGCCACGAACGAGCGGTCGATTTATTATACTCGTAGATAACACTCAGACAGAGCACTCGATTCCCGAGAGGGAGAACAGACACGGATGGTTTCTTTCTCGAAAGCAGGGTAATACAAAGTTCTTCGGATATCTTCGATACCCGAAGTGCGACGGGGAGGAAACGGGTATATCGCTTACTTCTTCCGTCGACGCGTTCTTCTGATACCCTTGGCCTTGTATCTGAACGCAGCATCTCTCGGGCTCGGAAAGCGAGAGCCTTCCGAGCCTCGAGAGCGGCGAGTCTCCGGAACGTGCCGATTTTATCGAAGGAAACCCTTTCATCTGCTCGTCAGACGATTCGACTCACGTATTACTCCTCCTCGCTCGTCTCTTAACGGGGCCTCGCCACCCTTCTCCGCACGTCTTAGAGCTCCCGCTGTTTATCGGCCTGGTCGAAGGTCGCCCGGATTGCTCGCGATTATATTTCCTGGAGTCGGAGCCACTCCCCCAAACTGTCGAGGAGAGATGTACGGCGCGTTCGCGATATCTCGTTAACAACTTGAGAACATCAGTAACTTAGAGGATATAATAAGAACTGATGTTACAATAAATATAAAAGAGCGCGCATATTAGAGTTTTTAATTAAATATTTCTAATTAAGAACTCTATTGTTAGACGTGATGATATATATATATTCTCTCCTAGTTTTGTTTCAATTTATTTGTAAAAGTAGAGAGTAACGAGATTAACAAAATTGCCAACTAACTAATAATCTGGTAGCGTAACTTAAATTTTTTCTGATACAAGTTGTACTTTACGTCGCGCGACGTTGTCGCAACTTTGCCTCGCGGAAATAAAACCACCACGAAGGTACTTGTAAACTCGGGGAATTACGGTGCGAGCATCTCGATCGTCTCCGGTATCGCGTAATTTGCCGTCGACGACGTCGACGAGCAAGTCGGAAAAGCGCAGCTTCGGGACGACGTTGCGTTGTCGTCGCGGATGCGCGCGCGAGCGTCATCAAATTATGGAAATGCGCCTCGCGCGCCCGTTCTAATTCTCTTTTATTATCTCCCGCCAGAGAGTTTGTCCGCCCATCTCTATGATAATGCGTAACGACAGATTTTCTCATCCGGCGTCTGGTTGCAATGACGAGAATTCGCGCCGCGCCAATGCGCCATTCTTTCGAATACCGCGCTATTTTTCGCGAGTGTTCGCACTATCGCGCGGCCACGGATGACGATAACTATCGTCCTGCCAGGTACCGGTTCGGATCCGGACTCCTTCATCGCGAGCACTCTGTGCGGCATAACCGTTACGGCCGAGTGTGCTGATTTCTCGAACGTCCTCGTACGGTGAGCAGCTGTCGTTTCACGTAACACTTTTCAATAGAATAAAAAGAAGGAAGAATTGAATTACCACGAGTTGCGGTTGATTCGTGAATTCTAGCTTTCCTGATGATTCAGAATATAATCGAGTTGAAAATTGCAAACATGTCAAACTGTCTCTCGACGTTCTGATAATTACTTTTTCGAAAAGTGTCGCGTGATATAGTGTCGTGAAATTTGGAACGAAAAATTTGATAAAGAAAGAAAAACATCACAGAGAATCTGAAAAGTCCGATGTTATGAATACAAGAGCGAAACGTAAGATCTTTTTTAGATAAGAAGAAAAACCGAAATTTATTAATAATTCACGGTCTTGACGCCTTATCGAATGATGAGAATTTATTCGCGCTCGTGACAGACCGAAAGGGAACATAATGCGGATTTAAGCTTACATCGGAAAAGCATTTCATTTAAATTCAATGCATAATGCAGGAGGTATCTCGAAAAATCCGCGGTTTGACAGTTTATGGAGTGATATCAATCTACGCGTTTAGGAAAACGACGCTTCGATGAAAGAAAGCAAAAAAATCTCGGCGCGAATTTGATTTACGATTAACAAGAAAGACGAATATCCGCATTGTCAACGAACAAATAAGAAACTTCGGCGAGATAACTCTCGCGAATGGCTATGAAATCTCAAAGAACACGCGACGCGAAAGTTTCGCATTTAAATTCACCGGATATCGTCGGCGAAGACTCTCTCTCTCTCTTTTTTCTCACTCTCCGGATATGAAATATCTTAAATAATTCCTGGGCTGACATTTTATCGACAACAAATCACTCGCATCCTCGTTCGTTTGTTCGTTTATTCGGGAGCGATCTTCGATATTTTCTGTCCCGTCTCTCGTGCCTTCACGTGCATTCTGCATTCTCTTCGGTAAACTCCCTCGCGCTCTCTCGGCAACGCCATTCAGATCGATGTACGTACGAATACACATACACACGCAAACACACACACCCGGTAAAAGTGCGTACGACGACGTGCGTAGAGACGGGGCAAAAGAGGAAGGTAGAGGGGAACGGGCACAAATCACGAAACGCGCGCGCACGGGAGCAATGCATCACGGAGCCGCGCGCTATTGATGGCTGTCTCCTGCAATTGACGGGGTATACGCTACGCGCATCTCGATCGCGAGTGCACGCGACCGGACTCCTCCTCGCCGACGAAGGAGGGAACGATATTATCCGTGATGGATGCTTCATCCGTCAGAGCGTCGCGAATATCTCGCTTCGACGCGACCGCATTGACGAAACGCCGCCGTCGACCTCGCAGCCGCCGCTCAATGCGTGTGCATGCAGGCCGACGTCATCCGTCGCGCCGTATTCAACCCTCCGGAGAAACGAGACGAGGCTACGTCGATCGACCTCTCCTCCCTTAACGGAAAAGCGAACGCGCGCTCCGTGAATGGAACATCATCGGCTTGATGGGGCTTGTCGTTGACGTGATTACGTTATTACACGAGTTTAGATCAGATGAATGTACATCTATGGGAACTTATTGAATTTTATGATGGTATTATATAAAATTTTGAAAAAAAAAACTGATGAATAGAGAATTATCTCGTTTGCAATAAGTAAATAAATCAGTTAATTACAATATAATATTTTAGTATTATCTCTCGAAATATAAATTTTGTTTTAAATATAATTACATAAGTAATTAATTAAAAAACGATCGCGTTTAACACTCCTGACATTCGTTTGCGCAAAATTCGCAGCGAGACATTTAGAAACACATAGCACGTGTGTCTAGTGTAAGATACAAAAAAAAAAAATATATTTTGTGCAATCTATAATACGAAGAATATTTCGGCCTCATAAATTTACGCCGATTGCTAGGTTTAATAGAAGAGATTATCGTGCTCGCTTTTCCGAGCATATCGGTTATTACGATAATAGTCGATGCTAATCCATCGATTATCGTTCGCGCCGGCAATAACATTACCGGTTAGACAATAATTCGATATATCACCAAAGGCGTATCCCATGGGGAACCGGTGGTGCTGCGAGGTACGTTCTACGTTCCCCGTTAACCACCGACAGACGTCGGACTCGATTGTCCGATATCGATCGTCGTCGCATCGGCGTTATATACGCAAACACGCCACGCCAAATGCGTTGTGTCGAATTCGTCCGCCGAAACTAATAACGCGGTTAGTCAGCGTATACATACGGTTGCGCAGGTAGCCGCTTTTGAAATAATTCACGATCTATAGATGTACGGAATAATCCCTCTTCTCATGCAATATATATCTCTAAAATTAACTTTTTAATTAAGAGAAAAGCGGCGTCCAATATTTCGATCGCATCCGAAATGCTCCAACGATCAGAGAATTGCTCCTGCGCTCCAATTAATCATTCTCGATTCAAAACGTGCGCCGTCACGCGTCGCTTATAACTCCGCGGAATCAATCTGGCTGAATATCACCCTAAATCGTGTTCGACACCGGGTCTTCACCGGGGCGTCGACAAATTCGCCGTCAGTTCCGACAGTTGGACACGAGTTAAGCAAGCGGGAGAGTTACTGCCGGAGATCGATTCGAAGTCGCGCAGCAGTAGTTCGGGGCGTCTCATTGATCGACATTTCCCCATCGATATGCGTCCGAGAGTGCATACGCGCCGTATCCGACGTTAATCCAGCGGGATGTGGGAAAATCGGAGAGAGAGAGAGAGAGAGAGAAACCGCGCGACCGCGCGGAGTCAGACAGTCGTAATTGGGGGATCACGGAATCCGGTTAGCGCGGATACCGAGCGACGTTAGCTGACGTCCGTTCGGCGGGCAATCGGATTGCCTCGTTTGTATCGTGTTTGTTGCCGGAGAGCGAAGAAGAGCGCCCGCGGAGGAGATATGCTTCCTCTTTTTCGCCGGGAAACCGGCGATATTGTGGAGGAGCGAGTCCCTGTCCATGTCAGAAGTTTGCCGCGAGTTAACGAAGATAACGAATAAGTTTTCGCGCGCTGCGCCCAACGTATAAATAAAGCGGGTAAAGATACTTGGAAGGAAAGTTACAGTCGAGAGCTTGACGTCGAAGAGAGACTGCTGTTGCAGCGCGGAGATCTCGTCGGCTTATGATGTTGACAAGAGCTGCAAGCGCCCGCAAATGAGATCTAACGGTTCTGCAAATTTACGAAAGAAAGTACAAAGAAATTTGTAAGATTGGAGATAACAGCGCGCGAAATTAATCCACAATTATTTTCCAATTTTGTGTAGATTCAATTATTTTTTTTTTTTTTTATTCGTTATTTATCAATTTTTCGTAGTGTAAAAAATCTCCGATACTCTCTCTTTCTCTCTCTCTCTTGCGAATTTTGTCGAACGAGAAAGCGGAACGCTTTTCGAGAAATAAGGAGTTCTATTACGTCTTTTTGGAAGGGAGAGGAGCGCTCCATACAACTTTGCCAACCTAGTTTATAACTCGGAATCGCCGTCGCGAAGTTATTGAAAACAGTACGAGTCTCATCGTCAGATTCGCATCGGTGCTTTACGAGCCCATAACCGATGCATAGCGGCAAATGTACGACATGGGATATGTATGTGTCTGTGTGCGTATACCGGCAGCAATGTATCCTCAGAGCTACTTGCTGTTTTCCACAGGCGGAGCAAAAATATAGATGTGCTTTCAAAAGAGAAAGAGAGAGAAAGCTATCGATAACGCGCGCGTTTCAGAACATATTAATATATCCTTGCTAGAGTCGCGCGAGAAGTCGAACGAGTCTATCAAACAAATCTCTCGATCGCAATTGAACATACAATTTCATTGGAACTTGACTCGCGCGACCAACTCATTGAAACACCACCACGGCGAAAACATGGTGATATTCGTTGCGCTATTCGGTGTTACGCGCTCGACAAATATTGCACACCGACAATGAACCGAGCGAGTCGATTATTATGCTCACGTTCGACGTCTCTTCACCGGTTCGATTGCCGCTTTCGATTATTTTAACGATTTTTTCTGCTACTGACGGATTGATATTTTATTTACATAAAAAAAAACTATAGAAAAACAAAACAAAAAATATCGAGCAAGATTATTCTATCAAAGAGTATGTATGTACTGTCATGTACTAGTCATTTCAAGAGATCTTTTTTTTTTTTGTTTTTATATACATATCAAGTTGTCGATAAATGTTGAATGTTTTAAATAAATGCGAGTGCGCAAACGCGCGCGCACGCATGCACGCACAATCTGCATGCTTTTGTTGTGAAAAAAAAAAGAAAAAAAAACAATTCAGGTTCGAAAATTAATTCGCGGAAGACTGGCATGTACAACGCGGCTCGACATAACGCACGCAGTTTGATATACGATATTCTTGCATGTCTGATGCGCTCAGATCTCTGCGATACATCGTTCAGACTGTACAGTTTCGACGAGAATTATTGGAGATATCCCGCTTCGCGCGCTCGCGCAATATACAGCGCTGTTCCGTAATAAACTTTATGTCGTTGCTTCCGATTGTACGAATGCAGCTACCTGACGACCCGATCTACGAGAGACCATTACGACATAAAAGACCGACAATGTGCAGAGAGCAGAGCATCTCTCCTCTCTTCGTACAACGCCGCGACTCTCGAAAAACGGATTATTGCCCGAAGAACGACAAATACCGGTGAGGCGGAATTTATTGTAACGACCGATTGTGTGTACATGTGTGTGTGTGTGCACGCGCCGTAATATGGCAGTGAAAATTATCGCCGTCGTTTCGTTTCATGCAAATCGTCTTTGCACACGAGTCATTGTGTCGCACGTTTTGATCACTTGTTCGAGATTCATTTCTGCATTCGGTGCAAACAAATCGCTTTGCGAGTTTTCATCGGTCAGAGCACCAAAAAAAATATGCTCTCTTTCAACAATATATGAATTTTCAAAAAAAAAAAAAAAAAAAGAAAGTCCCTCTTCTACAATATAAAACTAGAAAAAAAATAGAGTTATTGCACTTTTGTGCGCGCTCCTATAAATCATTTAAAACGAAGGAAAAATTCGAGAGGCAGGCTCTTTCCAAATTGGGAATACGTGCACGCCACATTTTGAGGGACTCAGATAGACGTTATTTCGGGAGTTGTGCAGCTTCGCGGATTGATGGATGGAGATAGGATAATTTATAGAGGATTATACGCGGTCCGTGAGATCTTGTTCCGGCATCCGAGAGATTACGCGAAACGTCGACGTGCGGCGGCGGCGGCAACAACGTGGCGGGCCCGATAACGCCGGGGCGGAACAATTAGGACGTGCGGAAAAAGCCGAGATACGGAGGAGAGATTAGGCCGCAATACGGCAACACGCCAGAGATTCTTGTACGTTACCAGTGCTGGCGTTACATATCGCCGTCTATACACGCGATGCGCCGACTTGAAGCGTAGCCGAGCGCAGCGACTTCTTTTGTCGTGTTTATCTGTAAACTTCAGTTCTCACAAAGAATAGCAATATTAAAATTTTGATTATATTTTTACATCGGAAGGGAGATGTGTGTTTGTTTTGATGGCGATACCAGGTCAAGCTCTGAAAAACAACAACGGCACACAGAATTTTAAAAAACAGAATGTGTTTCTAAACCGAAGGTTTTCGCTGCAGTGTGTATGACATAGTGTGTATGTTTTTACGAGACTGACTGCTGTCGCGCATACATTTTTCTACGCTCTCAAAGTAAAATTTATAAGCTTATTTAGTATATTTTCTATATTTTTTCTGTGGTATTTGTAAAATTGTAATATACCGAGTATTTGTATTTCTGTGCATCTCTCTCGAATTCCATTGCAGACGAGCTAAAAGAATATCGGTTTGATTTATCGGCAACGATTAGAAAAACAAGCCGGTTAACGATCGAAACGACGCGCGAGAGAGTCCCAGCGCTTAATTGCGCGGAGTGGAGACGAATTTTCCGGAACTAACGAGCGTCTCGTCTCGCCGTGATAGCACGCGGAGGATCGGATCGCTCTCTCTTCTCTCTCTCCTCCTTCTCTCCTCTGTCTCCGCTCTATTTTCGAGTGCTACGCAAGAGTACGCCGCAAGTTCGCGGGCTAATGGGCGCCTCGAGTATTTCTACGTTCGACCCGTTAAACGGGCCAATTTACGTGCCTTCTGATCTCGACTTAGGACGCGAACCGCGACGCGGTTCGACGGCGAGGGAGCGCCTCTGAAATTTACGGAAATTTCGGTTGAGGCTGAGATCACTTGGATAATTAATCCTCGCAATGGAGAGAAAGAGAAAGAGAGAGAGAGAGAGAGAGAGAGAGAGAGAGAGAGAGAGAGAAGGGGAAGGAGAGAGAGTGCGTTTTATCTAGAATTAGCAAGTTTATTTAATGAGATTTGTTCAAACAGATTTGTTCATTTGAGGAGATACGCCACGGAGGCAATTAAAATTTTCCAAAATGCGAAAATGAAAACGCTCTCGAGAAAGGACCTCGGTTTAATTGTTGAATTTATGCCGCAACGATAAACACTGGATGGAAAGTGGCATTTATGGTACAGGAAATTGCGTTGTTGCTTCGAATTTGCCGAAAAGCCGCGTATATGTATAATACAACTGTTACTCGTATTATAAGAACGGCGATTAAACGCAATTTCCCGACAACGTTACAACGTTGCGCAAAACGCTACTCCGACTTATCTTGTGTCATTGAGGCACCAATGAGGCTTGCTTATGACGCGTCTCGCACAACTACGGAGATGCGCGCGTTCGGCTTCCAAGCTCCAAAATCGCATTAGAGTCAGTCGACTCGCGTGGGACTTTTCGCATAGGCGGTTATTACGCCTAAAGACAGAACTTGAAACTCCGTTTGAGTTTAATCTCCTTTATAACGCGTGCACAAAAGCGCCGGAATTATTTGCGTGGAAAAATAATTAAATTTAAAAACAAATAAAGATGCAATTACGATGATGAATTATAATAATTGTATTCTGATTAAAGGAGAGATTATGTCGCTCGTAAAGCCGCAGTTATCATTCAACAAAATATTCAATTTTGTCATTGTCACTTTCAACTCGAATGTAATGCGATAAATCGCTATGACGCATCGGATTTTCGTTAATCGCTAAAACATCAGCGGCGACGCGCATGTAAATAACTTACGAATCGTGAATAACGCACGTGATAATGAAGTCAATGGGAAATTATGATTAACGCGAATAGATTGCGCGGGCGGCAAATAATGAACTATAAATAATACCGCCGATGGATAACGCGAGCTCCCCGAATGAGTTTTGAAACGTGCAATTAGCGTGAACGCGAGGCGGCGGGTTTTGAACAACGTTAATTTGCAGCCACTTCGTGACGTATCTCGACCGGGCTTGATTCGCGCGCTGGTTGAAGCGCAATTTCT
Organism: Pseudomyrmex pallidus; assembly: GCA_014825455.1. NCBI lineage: Eukaryota > Metazoa > Arthropoda > Insecta > Hymenoptera > Formicidae > Pseudomyrmex > Pseudomyrmex pallidus. Next base: position 12,593 of record QVNV01006837.1, on the reverse strand, counting down.
CCGACGAAACTCACGCTCTTCTCCGAGAAATCGTTGCCGCCGCCACCGTCGCCGCCGCCGCCATCCGCTTCGCCGAGAGAACCCGATCGATAGGATTTTAATTGCTCGTTTCGAGTCGTTTTTTGCCGAAGAAAAACAGAGAGAAAGAACCGCGCGAAAACGCGCGCGAGAACGAACGCGAGGTGAAAACGCGACTGAACGTTCGCGCCGCGCTCGATCGTTTCCCTCGCATCGCATTTCGCGCGTATCGAAATTAATTGGCCGATGGCAACTACTGCGAGCGAGCTTGTTCCCGATGTCCCTTTCAATTATCGAGAGGCGTGCGCGCCTTTGATCGAGTTGAATTGCTGTCATCGTGTCGTGTCGGTTTCGTCAATATCTCTAACATTATTAATCAGCAATTCATAGCTCACTGTGTGTACGATCTTCCTATAAAAATGTTTTTTTCAAACAAAATTCACTTGTGTAAAAACAAACATCGTGTGTCAGAAGTTGAAATTTAATTTTATCGATCGTGTGAAACTGCGTCTTTTTTGTCGCTGTTATCGTAAGAGATATTTGCGCCGGGTGTACATAATACGTGGCGACGATATCTCGAGGCGATACTCGAAGATCTTGCAACGTGGTGGATGCGACCGAGTGCATCGCCAGCGAGCAAGTGTGGATGCTGTCTCAGCAGCATCGCCTGCACACCCACCGCATCTCCGTGTGTCTCGCGGGATTCTCAGCAGTGGAAGAACGGTGTCGATGAAAGACGGAAAGAAGAGAGGAGCGGGGAAGAAGAGATCGAAGAGCGAGAGGGTTGAACGGACTCTTTCGTCGCCGCAAGGCCGCAGTGAAACAATGCGGGCATCGATCGGCTTCTCTCTCTCTCTCTCTCTCTCTCTTTTCCTCTCCTCCTTTCCTTCTTGAGTTGCCATGTCGAGTTAACTTCTCCCTCGACCTCGTAGCTCGCCCTCGGAATTTACTTCGCGCGCTGAATTCCGCGGCACGCGGGCATGCTCGCGTGTCACGGCGATATTGGCGCCGATATACCTACGGTGATCGCTCAATTAAGGGTCAGGTGGGGACAGGGCGGACGTGACTCCGCACAGAAGTGGTATCTTGCTACCTCAACCGCAACTTGCGATCGACTCTTGCGGCTTCCGATAGGAATTTTACGACTCGCGCGCTGACCTTATTACTTCTCAGACATTGAACAATGATTAGATTTTCAAGTGGATTGTAGCTTTTTTCGATCTATATTTTATACTAAAAATAACGTTCTCCGTCTATCTGTAAATTGTGTTAATGTTTTTCTATTAAGATATAAAGAGCGTAACGATTCGAGTTAAAAATCATGACACGTGACTAAAGTTTAAACGACGAGATTTCTATTTGGTACCGACGATTACTCGGTTGCACGTAGTCGACGGCGATAGTGTATGTGTGTGTGTGTGTGTAGCCACGTAATCTATTGGAGATTCTTTTTCTATTTTGTCCTCGCATCTTTTCTCTTTCTCTCTTTTCTCGTATCTTGTTCTTTTTCTATCTATCTAGCTGGTGTCTGTCTTCGTCCATGGTCCAGTTCCCGGGTATTTTCTAGAGACGTTCGTGTCGAGGAATCCTAAACTAGTTCCCTTGAGCGAGTTTGAGCGAGGTGTCGTCGCTTTCTCGAACGGTGAGTATCGCAGTGTCTCCTTCCCTCTTTCCTTCTCGACACTTCCTAGGTTTCCCGGACTGGACGTCCCGCGGGACTGTCCTGGCGCGCACGACTCTCATCTGGATAATCCTCGTTTCGTAGAGATGCCTCTCACTTATCGGACTTGTATCTCAACCGCTTCAGCCGAATCGTTTTTGGGCTGCTCCGCGGCGGATTTTACGGCGATACCGACACATCAATCGTCTCGTTTGAAAATCGCGTCGAAAAACTCGTTGCTAGAGAAAATTTCGCGCATAAATTGACGATTATTAATGAATATAAGATTTCCTCAATGTTTCGTTATTTTGGAAACATTATTCAAGTAACTTTTCTCGTAAATATAAATTATAAAATCCAATATCCCCCGGGGAATGAAACGAAATGAAGAAAGTTTAACATTGCATAGCGATACATGTCTATTTAAAAAAATTAATTAAAAATTACGTCATTGATTACAAAAGAAATCATCAATTATTATTTGTGAGATAGCAGAAAATTTCCCGTAAAGAACCGAATGCTCGTTTTCATCGGACGAAATTAATTTCATCAGAAATCGACACGGTTAATAGCCGGCTGAGTTGTATCAGCTTTATCACTTAAACTTTCTTCATTTCGTTTCATCCCCCGGGATATTGGCTTTGACACAACACGCTCGCATCGTGGACACTTTCATCAGCAGCTCGTCCGAACGATCGGGTTCGTACCTTTTATTGCGTGCGAGAACGGTGAAACTTCAACAGAACAGACATTCGTTCTACTTTGGGGCATAATTGATGTTTATTTGCTAGCCAGGCGGAAAAGCTGTCGGTGAGACGATAATTAGCGTCGCATCCTGTAGTCGTCGCGAGACGCGTCGTAAAACGTGCGGATAGGCCTTTCCGTTCTCTGGCGAAAGGGATCGTGTAACGAAACACGTTTCTCAATGGAGAACAGCATCTGGCCCATCTCGCCCTCGTCGTTCCGAACGAGCGCGTAAACGCCTCTCCGCCCGAGATTAGCCTCGTTTACTATCGCGCGCGGCAACATTTTGTCTCGGTCTTTACAACTCGCCGACACTCATTTCGGCGCTTGCGAAGTCGATGCAGATATCGCGATAAGGACGCGTCATGTCCTGCCACCTTTCATCCTTTCAATGTCGCTATGATGTGCTTGCTCTGAGAGCAAGGGAAGGCGTTGGCTTTTATAATCGCGCGTCGCTCAGCCCTAAATTCGACAAAAGCGAAGAAACGAAACATCATTATGACGAAAACGTTATCAAGTCACACGATAAAATTATTTTACGACAAAACCACACAAAGATTTCTTATTTATCTTCCAGACATTTACATTTCTCTGTACGTATCGCTACTACCACAGTATGACTAAACTTCCCATTTCCAATTTCTCGCGGTTTCTTTCGCGAGAGAAGAGACAAAGGTCTCGCTACGGTATATACACGGTTCCTCCCGAGAAAAGCGCGGGGGGAGCTTTTCAACTTTCGTCCGGCAATTTTGCTCGGGGAATAAGAAGCTCGTTATAAATTCTCGCGTCTGGCTCGGCAATAAAATGCGCGCGCGGCAACGAATCGCGTTATTACGGCGTTATTCCGCGGGTTTTCTTGCCGTGCGCGGCGATTAGCCGACATCACGGGGCGTGTGGACTTTATAGCGTGCTTAGGAGCGCGAGGACGCGCTCGCGCGAAACGACGACGACGACGAAGAAGAAGAGTGTCATCGCGATAAGGGTAGCCAGTTTTTACTATACTTCCGCATGCGAGGGATGGGCAAAAAACACAATCGAGTCTTGGTCGGCCACGCTCGGCGGCTATAGGAAAAAGAAAACCGTGACTCCCGCGGCGGGAAAGAAGCGAGGGAAAACCGTCGGGGAAAAAGAAGAACGAGAGAGGGTGAACGCGCGGGTGGTCGAAAGACGGTTGCTCGTAAACCTCGAAGTATCTCGTGAGATTCGTATTATTCTTTCGCGCGGAGAACGTCGTTAGAAAGGAAGACGGGAAAGAAACGCACACTCCGAGTGTTATACCTGATGTTGTTTCGCCGATGTTGTTGTGTATGACGATGTCGCGTGTACTACAGTACGACCGCGCGCGCGTGTATTTGTAATAGAGAATACAGAGAGTAAATAGCAGTAATTGGTAGTAGTTAATGACGGGTGCTCATTGTCCTGTGAATGGGACAATTGTTTGCCACCATTCTCCAGTCTCTATTCCCCACGAAACGTCGATTACTCGTCGTTGTCTTGTGTTAATTGCCAGGAGATGGATTTCGATGCGACGGGATATATAACGCGAGCACAGAAAAGAATGTATTTCGCGGAAAAACGAGAAGCGTGTGAAGTGCGCAATAATAACGCGCTGCGCGTTATTAATTTCAAGCGTGATTCAAAAATGTGGTTTTATTTCTGATAGTTAAATAATTCTCGCAACTTGCAACACATATTGATATTATCAAAACGACGAGTGACGCGTATCTCTCTCTCGAGCTTTAAATTAAACTCTCTTATCTCCGGCGTATCTTTCTGTCTTCCTCTCTTTATCTCTAATTAATAAGTTGAATCCACATTTATTCCCAGACCGACGCAGGATCCCGGCGTGTCACAGGAAAGAACTCTGCGAGTGGCAGCATCATCAAGCCGCCTTTTCCCAGAGCGCTGCTAATGAGCAAAACTTCTCGCACTTTTGTCCAAGGGGGTTGACACACCCCGCAGCCAGGGTGTTTTCAGCATTTATTGCCGCGATGAATACGAGGTGTCGCGCGAGGGTGAGAAAAGACTACGGTAAAGCCACGCTCGGATGGGTTCTCCGAGGGAGAAGGTGTTTGAAAAGAAGGGTTTTCCCATCTACCTTTTCTTCACTCTCTCTCTCTCTAACACCGGGAATCGACCGGTTCTCCTTCCCATGTCGATCGGCAATCACGAAAAAAAAAAACAATCCCGTGGAAGGAATTTTCTTAGTGGATCATTCGTTACGCGCGCGTCCCTTCTTTTAGATTCACGAGAGAATCGCCGCGGGTGAGGGAGGTCGCGGCGAAAAAAAGACGGAGAAGAAGCGTCGGCTTGGCGTTCTGACAACGCGGGAGTTGATCGATCTTCGCGCGCGCGCAAAGGCGTTAGCGAGAAGGGAGAGTGAAATCTTTTTTTCAAATCACATTTGTCACAATAGCGAGAAACTCGTTGGCGAGGGTAACTTTTAATACCCCTCGGAAGAATGAGATGGCTGTGATAATAATGTTGGAACAGGTAGATTTTAAAGTCGCGAGATCGATCAATATGGAAGACAGTCTGTGTACACGCGCGCATTAGGCACGTTTATCATAAAACCAAACAAAGTGAAATATAATACGCATCGAGGAACAATATAATGAAACAAAATGGATATTATATATATATATACCGTCAACATCCGTTAAATAACCGATATTTCATGATCATTTATTTCTGCAAACATATTAATCATTTATTACAAATGTCGAAACGGATAATTTCAGTCATTGTCTTTTCCGTATCAATGCCCGTCCCGCCGTTGCAATTTGATCCGATCGCGGTTGAAATACGCCGGCGATGCAATTACCCGCGATTCGTTACAGGGGAATTTCCGCGAGGAAGAGCGGCGGATAAATCGCCGCGTCGATGGTAGAAAAATTTGGGTCACGTCGCCATTGATCTCCATTCGTTTTGCGAGAGGAACGACGCGCCTCCGCCACGCGTTTGATTCATCGACTGCGGCGGAGAAGGGAAGAGAGAGAGAGAGAGAGGAAGAGCGTTTCTCTTCCTCGCCACGCTTCCGGTAAATGGCGATGTGATTTAGGAAAGGGCGACCGAACCACCCTTAGAGTCTGGCAAGGCAAGACGGGCAACTCCAAGTTGCCGGTGGTCGGAATTCAATTAAGTCTTAAGCGTATCTCAGAACTATCGCGCCCGAGAGGTCGCGGTGACCAGGAAGAAGAGAGAACCGCCTCCTTCACAAGCTGGAAACAGAGGCGAGGTAGATAACGTACATATGTACTCCATTAAGGTGCGTATCTATCTGCGACCGAGTAACTGGGAATCTTCAATAAACGGGGTATATACAGAGTGCGAACTCCTCCCCCGTCTTTGCTGCGTCAAATTTCAACAATCGAGTTATGTCGAGGAAGTTGGTCGAGATTTTTCATCTAATAAACAATTGGAGAAGAGAAAGATTTGCTCAATTCAGAAAAAAATTCTGGAATTGCGTGTGGTTTTAGACCACATACGCGTGCATTAGCATTTGATTGAGACAATTTTCTAATCAATAAACTTCTCGAGCAAAGTGTCTTCGATTACCGGTTCGTCGACCTTCCGCCGCTCTTAGGGATTACTTATTCAACAGACTTCTATTCGTTGGATCTATACGTCCGACGAGAAAGAACAGTAGTCTCGAGTCGATCGTGCGAACAACGCGAAAGGAATCGAAGCGAGCGGCGGCATCGCGACGAGTTAATGGTTTGACACCTGATATAAACTCGAGTAGAGAACTCGTCGGTAATTGCCACCTCATTCCTCTCCGCGCGATCCTTTCTCGCTATTTCCACTTCCTTCCGGTCGACTATCTCGATGTCTCGCGCGTGCGATAAGACGAGAAGGGGTGGAAGCGAGAGTACACGTCGAACGTCGTTACGATTCTTTTACTTTTGTCTAGAGTGTCGCGAGAAACAGTTAAAGATCTGAGGATGCTCATTGCTGTTTTACTGACTGCACTTTATTTGATATCCGGAGTGTAGCGAGACACAAAATATAACGCTTGCAAACGCGTGTATTGATTGCGAAGATGCATCAAAGTAATTCGCAACGTTTGTTTTCTTAGCACACGGATACCGAACGTACATTTAAGTAAAATCATGCAAACTGAAGGAAATGTCCGTGTTTTGTCGCACAACCGCTTGTTTCGCCGAAGTCGCCAACTTAGTAATTTAGTGCAACCCTTCCGTGGGCGAGTTATTTCGCTTTTTGTACCTCCTTTAATCCCGTGAATCTCGACTCACTGTCGCTCTCGCCGACGTGGATCGTCGTCGTCTCCCGGCGAGGCTTTTCTTCGTGGCTGGCGCGACTCGCGCGCACGTCCGGATTTCTTTGAGTCTGTGCACGCGAGTAACGAGAGAGCCGCCTGGTCGTTTCCCCGCCCGCCGCCCGGTCGGCGTCCGTGTGATACTCACCTGCAAGAATATAAAAGAGATTCTGAATAGAGAGAAACGTCGCGTCCGGGGCGTCGCGCGTATAAAAAAAAAGGCAGAAAAGGGGGAGACAGAGGGGAGGGAGAATGAAGGCGCGACGAACAGGAGGGTATGTGCACAAAGTGCATCCCTCGTTCGGAAGGGCGACCGCGCGTCGCGCTGCTTCCCTCAGGAACATCCGACAAATTCCATGGAAGTAGCGCGCTCGCCGGCGACGAGCCGGAGTCTCTTTGTATTTAAATGCATGGCGGTAATAAAAGGCACGTCCGCATCGGCACAGTACGCGGCTCGCGCTCGCGCGCGCGCGCGTCAAGTTTCCCTCTTTCCCTCTTCGTAGCCGCGTCCTTTCCCCCGTACGCTCTTTTTCCACCCGCCACCCTGGGGAGAATTTACATGACGCTTTTTGCGCGATGTCTCTCTGTCGAATTACAAGCGCGTTTTGATAACTTCTTCTGCAGATGTTACATGTGTAAAATTACATATTTTAGAAATGTTTATATAATTGTTATAATCTCTCCTTGAGAATATGAATATCTCTCATCGGCTGTTAACATTCTCAAGTCGTTTTTTCGCTTCGAAATAACGAAATCGAACTTGCGAAGTTCTCACTCCGATGATAACAAATGAATCTACAATCGTTCCCACGCACACATTTCTTTCTGAGTATTTAATTAATTAAAATAAACAAATGCCGCGACACCGACGAGGTTCTCGTGCCAGACGTGACGGACGTCGCCAGACTAATGGAATTTTTAAGTAAACAGATATAAATTACTCCGAACACATTTGTTCCGCGATGCGGCGCCGCGCCATGCGCGGTGCGGCATGAATTTTCAGGCAAACACAGTTGTAAATTACTCCGAATATTTGTTCTGTTCATCCACCGCGAGTTGACAGCGGGAGCAAAGAAGACGTAGCAAGTACACGTACATATCTCGCCTTTATTCCTTTCCGTCGATTTCATCGAATGAAATTGAATTGTCTCAACTTACTGTGCGGCCGGTATAAAAAGTTGACGCTCCGCTTTCAAAAATAGCAAGTACTAATCTCATAATTTCGTTTGTATCTGCTCGCGATAATTCTACAATTCGTCATAGACGCCATTAATACATGTGTATAATTCCGTCGATTTATTCGAAGGATTTACAAATCAAATTCCGAGGTCTTAGAAGAAAACGTGCATTCAAACTAATTTCAAAAGTGATTCCACATGCGTGTTGTCACAAAAGCAGAAAAAAAACTATATAATTACATTATTACAATTAAAGTAACAGACGTGGACGCAGAAAATAAAGCGCTTAATTCCTTTTAATTTGATGCGTTTAAAACCTGTTCGCGGAGAAGAGAGAGGAAGAGGAAGAAGCTATCGTCTTTCGCCTACGAGGCGCGAGAGAGTTATCATCCGCGATAATCGCGGATATTTACGCTTTTGCAGGAAGCTCGTCGAGAACGTCATATCGTCGAGCTGAATAACAAACTCTGTTGCCGGACTCCGCGCATGACACGACTGCAGCGAGTCGTACTTTAGACTTTATCTCGCGCTGGCACGCCGTCGCGATACTCGCGACGAAACGAAACTTGGCGGCGGTAAAGAATGCGACGTTTTGGCTTGTAAATTCTTTCCCCGGTCGCTGCGCCGCGCTCCGGTGATGTACGAGCGCTAAAGTTGCGAGTCGAGCCGGTCCCGCTTTTCCATGTGCATACCTTATCAAGCACGGCGGTCGGTGCAACACGATGCAACCGCGACCCGGATCTTAACTGACATCTACGCGCGGCGGAAACCGCGGTGCGCGATACGCAGCTGTTGCCGTAATAAAGATTAACTATCTCGACGGTGTCCGTCGCAACGAGACGACGTCATGGACCGACCGAGTTCCATCGCGCGCTTTTTAAAAACCGTCCGCTGTTCGCGTACAGCGTATGTACGACACAAATTCCTCCAGAGTTTTTGTCAATATTTTCTTTGATCTTTTTCGATGTTTTTTTGAATTGTTTTTCTACGGTTACATATAATATGCATATTCCGTGATGTGTAATATTTGTTTTGGAGTTAGAGAGAAGGTGTATATTTTTTAAATATTTTTTATTTTTATTTTGTTAGTGATTTATGTAAAAGTTTTCCCGTAGTTAATGGAGGATTGTGTTACTCTTTCCCATTTGTTCGCGGAATTAAGGGAGGCATTGATCAGAGAGAAGATTCGATGAAACTTCTGGATACCGGCAATACCGGATTTTCCGGCGGATTTCGTGCCGTGGAAAATAGATCGAGCCGGGAGGGGTCAGCGAGATATCGTTTCACCTCGCGATGTCGGTCCGAGGCGGGCGCAGCCCTTTCAAACTCCGGCGCGCGAACGATGATGTTCAGTTCGGCGAGAGGAAGTACGCCTGGCTCGTCGAAGAGGTCAGGGCGCTTCGAGGTTTCACGGAACGGATCCAACTTGATACAAAGTTTCGGGATGAAACAATACGCGGAAACTCGCCGCAGTCCGGAGATATCCGGTGTATAGATCGCGGCAAACAGTAACGCTAAGAAGATAGCGAGCGGAAATGTCAGAGCGGAAAAGAAAGTCTCGATAGAAGATATTTGCAAGAATCACGGAATCGGAAAGTAGTAGATGCACGCGATACCATCGCTATTCGGTGAAGTTTTAACGAAAAACCGGATTGCGATCCGGTCGAACTCGCCTTTGGGAGATTTCTCGAAAAATTCCAAACCGAAAATAAGTAAATACATTTATTGGATAAATAATGGAGAAGTACAAAGATCAAGTTTGTATTTGTAAGAATCGCTTAAGATATTGCAAGAAACACAAGATTTGAATCGAACACGAGCGGCACAAACAAAAAAACTATAAGAATGCGCAGAAGTCGCGAAAAAGTTACCGGCTGCTCCCGACCAGGAAATAGTGAGTTCGCTTGGATTTGGGATTCGCGATCGGTCGTCGCTATATGTGTCCGCTTGTCCGAGAGAGAAGATACTCTTCCAATTTCGTTGACTATATACTCTTCCGGTTCTCCGCTCGGTGACCCGGAGGCTACAGGCTCTGCGCGAGATGGCCCGGAAATAACGCGGCCAATCACAGACGGGAGAGAAGATCCGTCTCGTCGCGGCTCGCGAGCTCTCACAGTGCTTTTCCGCCATCTCCTTTTCTTTTTGAGAGAAAGAAAGAAAAAAGTATTCTCGTGACTCTCGGGATGCTCCACTCTCCCCCCTCTCCCCCCCCCAGTAAATCAGCCACCGCAGTAGTCGTACAGGAGGATATGTCCATATCCGCTTATTGAGGCAGAAATAAGTTTCCGTCCGTCCAAATCGCCATCTGTATGGATCGTAAAAGGAAGAAATTGGGATTAGAGTAGAGCCTAGTGCGCTCTTTTGCGGCATCTTACGAATCCGGCGTGATCGATATCTTTACCGAGAGAACTTTCGCACGTTTACTTTTCCTTCCTCTGTTTCCGTCGACTAGATTCTGTCGATCGCTACGCAATACCGTAATCTCGAAATGGATGCTTTTCGTTAACGCAATATTTCGGTTTATTAATTTTATTTTGCGCCGTATTATATGTATGTAAAACCAAAATAAATATTTTACACGTACCAGAGAGAATATCACGCAAGTATCGTCGCTTGTTTTAATCGCCGAATCTTTTGATCGAAAAACTGTTAAAATAAATGCATCCGGTTTAAAGCTTTACATTTTAACGGATTAAGTTAAACGCATAAATAAATGTACATGTGTATGTACACTTATCTCTATACAGTTAGTATTACGACGTGATAAATTTACATACAAAATGACGTATGAAAATATTAATAATATTTCGACAAAAAAAAAAAAAAAAAAAGAAAAAAAAAGAAATAACAAACATTGTCAATAACGTTTTCATAATGTTTTTTCGTTCGTAAATATACTGTGACCAATGCAGAACAAAGATATCGAATTACGTACCTACTGGAAATTATATTGAAATGAATACGGTTCGCTGAAATAACAATATACATTACGATATTAAATTTAATTTGTTGAAAATGGCTACAGGTGAAATTAATATTACAAAACAAAATGCATCATACGCGCAAACAAACTGTCACAAGACAAAACACAGGGCGAAATGTAGACTGAGGAATTAATTTATTTAACAGCTAAAATAATTTAGTTAGTTAACCAATAACGCGGGGTGCGACAGACTTCACAAATTTTACGGAACAAATGCGGCGGATAGGAGCGTTTTGATTACGCCTCAATGCTATTATCGTTTTAATTACAAGTTATCATTTTAATTGCAAGTACAAGGACGCGTAACAAGGCGACCGTCCGAGGGACGTTAATTCAATTTCGCATTTGCCGGCCCGTCCCTTTCCTTTCGGAGTGTGGAAAGTCCGCGTCTGGGTTTCTTCCTCTCTCGCGACAGTTTACAGTTCGCCAACTTTTCCTGTTTTCTGTTTTCCTCTCGCTTTCCCCCTTCGTTTCGCTGTGTATCGCGGACTTTCGAAAGTGGAGCAGCGAGAATTGGACTTCTCGCGCTCTCTTCGAACGAAAAGGTGCTCTTTTCGTTGACAAATGGCCGCCGATTATTGTCGGTTTAAGCCAACAATCGCCGCGCCGCGAGGGGAGTTGAGAGAGGGGAGGTTTTGCTTCCTGAATTATTGCTCGTGCCGTGACAAATTATTCGAGGATGACGCGCCTGGCTGCGTGGCGGCGCGCGTACCGATAGTCGCTGACGTGACGAACGATGACGCCAGGATGCCTTGTCGTTCATTAATATCGTCCGCCGCGCGTAAATCTCGCGCGACGACCTCGACCCCTCTCAATTTTAACCGCTATTCCCCCGCGTCTCTCTCTCGTTCTTATTATAGATAAAAATTAATTTGCGAAATTTTAAAAACGGAGCACTTGTTTGTATACGAGACCGTTCGCTTTTTCTACGGTATTAATAGTAGAATTTATTTCTCAAAATGTTGCGAGAAGAAAATTTCTTCTGTTCCGTAAACAATTCGCTCGCCGATTCGGTTATAACGCGGGCGGGAGTAACGAAGGAGTTACTCGTTTCGACGATGTACGACGAAAGCTCCGCGGTACACGTGGCTTCAATTATGGACGTCGCGTCGCCCGGTACGTCGTGCGCAAGTTTCGTTCGTTAACCGCATGAGCGGGTTCGGTCGAACTGCTCAGAGGCACCCGTTTGTTGGTTTTAGAGCTGATTCGCCGGGGATAAGAGCGGACGGCCGTTCGCTCGAGCAAGTTTCCGGGGCGCCGCTTTATTATCTCCGCGAAATAGCCCCGGCTTCACATAAGTTTTCAACTCATTTTCCGCTACGTAAGAAAAATGCTCTTAAGAAGGCGTTTCCTGCTTTACGCTTCCTCGAACTCGATAACATGCAAAAAGTAGTTCCGGAAAGTTTCGAATTTGTCCCCGAGCATGGTTACGCTTGCTTGATACCACGGAGAAAGACTACATGTATATCCGGCCCGTATTGTATCCTTCGTTACGCGCGAACGAAAATTCTTTCGCGCAGTTTATATCAAGACGTGCCGCTTCTTGTTATATCGTCAAAGTACGCTCGTAAAACCCTTCTCCGGTCTTAATGAAGCCTCGGCGGGGATTTTGCAAAGAGGCACAAGATTTTATATAATATTTCAAGAATGATAGATAGATAGATAATATTTATTTTGATTCCCCTTAGGGTTACAAATTATAATCAAAACGCCAACATTTTACAAAAAAAA
>QVNV01006836.1:0-19260 GCA_014825455.1 Pseudomyrmex pallidus | reverse complement strand
AATTTCAAATAAATACTTTTTCAAAAATATTTTCACACTGTCAACTGTGTCAGGCTCGCATTGGCCATCTCATTTCTACAAGTTTTTTACAAAATTGGAGCCTTACGTGTTTCTCTCTCTTTAAGTGTCCGAGTTAAGGAGCAATTGTGTTTTGAACCTTTGTAACGATCGCGCGACACCAGTGACCATAACAATTTAACATCTTTTACACACACGTTCGCGTTTTTCTTTGCGCAAAACATGTGATCCAAATGATTTTTGAGCGAGTAACAAAATAACGCTTACTGTCGCGTTAGTAGCGCACGTTTCAATCTCCGCGAAAGAAAGTAATTGTTTAAAACAAAAAAAATATAAAATATCAATTAAATGGAGGGAGGTAAATCCTTAATTACAATTATTTACAAACAAAACATGTTGTGTTTTGTTTTAGTTAAATGAAAGAAAGACATTCGACATCCGACATTTAATTTGTTTTGCGTTTTGGAAAAAATAGAACAAGCGCGCGAAAGATTAAGGGGTTGAATGTTTGTCCGGAAAAAGTAAGTCAAAATCTCTCTGGACAAGTTTATCTAGAAAAGCGTACGAACGAAGCCGACAAGACACATCGATTCCGCATGTAAAATGAAAATCGTCTCGTTGAAAGCCAGGCTTTTAACCAGGCGAAAAAGCCTATCGCGCGCGAACAACCGCAAAAACAACCGCTAAACAAATTTCTCTAACACTCGTGAAAATGTCCTCTACGGCACACTTCTCACGGCTCGTTCGTCGAGTCCTGAAGGAGTTCGTGCGTTTATATCCTCGCTTGTGCGCAAAACGGGCAACTGAACTGAGCGAATGAACAATTCTCTCTGTGCGTATCGAATTGCTGAATTTCGACGAAAGTACACAGAGAGACAAACAAATTTGAGCGATGCGCCGTGTACAGGTTCGTATGTGTATATTGCAAGAAGAGACAAGAGCCGAGAGAGAAAGAAGGAGAGAGATTTGCAATAGCTCCGTCGCATCTCATAGGTGATGGGTCGAGGCATGAGTGGGGCCCCCAAGCTGGCCCGTATAAAAGGGGGCTTCAAGACATTCGCGGAGCATCAGTCCTCAAATCAAGGAACAGCAGCAACTATGAGGGCATTCGTGGTGAGTATAGTGTGTCCACTACGTGCTTTCTCGTCTCTTCTGCTTTGTCCTTTCTTCCTTCTTCTCTTTTCTGCTTTCTCTTCCTCTTCCTCTCACCCTCCTCCTTCTCCTCTTCCTCTTCTTGTACGCCTCGTTTTGCACGTGCAATCCTCTTTGAGGTCCTCTCATGTTTCTCTTCTCATTTCACTTCGGAGATCACAATGTGTGAGATTTCTCGGAGGATGAGAGAACGTGGGAGAGAAACGCGGGGAGAGAGACACAAAATTCGTCGCTGGCGGTTCGGGATCTCGCGAGGAGTAGGCGGGAGGACGCGCGCGCGCGCGCGGGAGAAAGTAAAAGAGAGGGGAGGATGCACGGGGTAGCATTGTGTGCGGTGTCAATGTACTCCGTGATAGTGACCAATCTTGGGAACCGGTTCAGTGATTGTGCCACTTCTCTAGTTTCCGTTCGCGTGATTGAAAAGACGAGAAAAAAGAAATTACTAGCTATATACAACGCGCGTAAACCCGCGGGGGGATTCTCTTCGGTTTATGTAACATACGTACCGCTATAATGGCGTAAAGAACAGCTGATGGTTAAACAAAACGCGTCTTATGTACCGCGCGCTTCTGATAAAATGCGCTTTTCTTCGCGTTGCTGCGACAGTTTCATTTTCCGAGTTCATCTTTTTGTTCATATTGTTACGTTGGTACACCAGTTAGTACACTAATTAGTTACTATATTAATTATATTGTATTCTTCCTTGATATTCTATTATATTGATACGAAAAAAAATCTGATTTGCAAATGCAGATCCTGGCGCTCGCCGCGACGGCGATGGCGCGGCCGGAAGCCGGATACTCTTATAGCCAGCCAAGCAGCAGTTACGGTGCTCCTGGCGGCGGCGGCGGCCTCGGTGGCGGTGGCCTCGGTGGCGGCGGCCTCGGAGGCGGCGGCCTCGGCGGTCTCGGAGGTGGATTCGGCGGAGGTGGCGGCGGCGGCGGAGGATTTGGCTTAGGCGGAGGATTCGGTGGTGGTGGCGGTGGCGGTGGCGGCGGCGGCGGCGGCTTCGGCGGCGGCTTCGGTGGCGGTTTCGGCGGCGGATCGCTGATTCAGAAACACATCTACGTCCACGTACCGCCCCCGGAAGCTCCCGAGGATCGACCCATCAGGCCGATCGCGCCAGTGGCACCCGCGCAGAAGCACTACAAAATTATCTTCATTAAGGCGCCCACTCCGCCAACCCCGACCGCTCCGGTGATACCGGCGCTGCCGCAACAGGACGAGCAGAAAACGCTCATCTACGTATTGGTCAAGAAACCCGAGGAAGCGCCCGAGATCAGCCTGCCCACCATTGCACCCACTCAGCCCAGCAAACCGGAAGTCTACTTCATCAAATACAAGACGCAGGTAATGAGAGCGAGAGAGATAATCGATAACTCAAATCAATTCGAGGAAATTCTAAATTGATTATACAACCGTTAAAAAAAAAATCTGTTTTTCTTATGCGCATTACAGAAGGAAGTTACTGGTGGTGGATTTGGTGGCGGCGGCGTCTCCGCGGTCGGCGACACCGGCGCTAGTGGTGGCTTCGGCGCTGCTTTCGGCGGCGGCGGCGGTGGCGGCGGCGGTGGTGGCGGCGGTGGTGGTGGTTTCGGCGGTGGTGCCGGCGGTGGCGGTGGCTTTGGCGGCGGAATCGGCGGCGGAATCGGCGGCGGCACCGGCATCGGTGGCACCGGACCAAGCGGACCCAGCACGAGTTACGGGGCACCCGGTGGTGGATCCGGGCCATACTAGTCAATTCACCCCCGCTACTCCCGCGGCCCCTCCGTCCCACTCCTCCATTCACCGACATACACGCACACACAGCTCACATACCTCTAACATAATCAGCGACGACGATACTCGCCGTGTTGATGTATCGCTGTTACGTACGCGCGATCGCCAAGAGAAAAAGAAGAAGAAGAAGAAGTGGATGGTGATAACGTTGACGAAGACGGCGATGACGACGACGATGCCGCACACGATAACGACGGCGACGTTGATGATGATGATGAAGATAAGTACGACAATGAGAACGACGACAATGATGATGATGATGATGATGAGATCTATTATCACGACGACTACCACAATGATGATGACGACGATAACGACGTTGATGATGATGACGATGATAATGATTATGACGACTGGAACGAAGGAGAGATGTTTTTTTATACTTATTTTTTGCAAGAAAACGGTGGCGAAATAAAGCTTTTTTTATGTATTTTTACATAAAATTATATGTCTCTCTTTATCTCGACACTTATTCCGCATCCTTCCAATCAATCGCGAGAGAACGAACAACCAAAACGTCACCGAGACGTTCGTTCTCTTCGATCAAACGCGTTTTCCGAACGCGTTTTCGCGAGAAAACAGGTGGATTTTAAAAAGACACACGTCACGACGCGATTACGCCGCTTTTTCTTCTTCTCCCGGAAGCTCGTTGCGGTTTTACGGACGATCAATTTCACGTCAACTCTCAAGCACGACGGCGATTCGAACCGTCGATATATCCTTTCGTTTTGCTTTCGTACTAATAATAATTAAATGAATGCCGTAAAGATCCGTGCCGTAAAGATCCGTGTTTCTCGGAAGAGACACACACTCGAGTTTCAATTTGATTCTCCCGAGCAGGTGTCACGGGGAGATTAATTCCCCGGCTTTCTTTCACAGTGTGCGTTTCCGCATGAGAAACGCGCGCATGAGATTGCGCGACAATGGCAACAATTCTCGTCGGGAGAGGAAGAGAGAGAGAGATGAAGGGGAGGAGGGAGAGGAGCGCGCCTCCGCGCGTTTATCTCTTTCCGAAAAGGTAGCGCATCTCCTCGACGCGCGGAGAAACTTTCACTGCTCCTAAACAACCGCTAATCATCAAGAGGAGACGCGAGAACGACGCTTCGTCGCGTCCCGGCTGCTTTTCGCGTCCAGCCGTTTCGTTTTCCCTCACCTGCTCTGCGCTCTTCTCTCACGCGGGAATTCTCTTTCCGCGAATAACGCGCGGCGGCGCGCAAAGTGGCACAGAATAATCTTCCCTCGCGATGACCAGGCGAATTTAATTCAAACGCGCGTGACAAATGGCGCGCGCGCGAACCTCGCATCTGTTTCGTATATGATAAATTCAGACAAACGTTTCAATTATAAAGCGTTACGTTAATATCCACCTGTTTGCAAGCGAAGTGATTAATTAATTTTCTTTCGCGAGTTGAAAGAACGCGATGCGTTTTTACGCAAAACTTGTGTGTCTATCAATTATTTTCTACTTACATAAGTAGAATGCACGGAGAAGAGAGAGATTTAAGCGTTTCGCGTTTGCAATAAAAAAAAATCGTTCAAAGCAGATCTAATAAAAATACAAGCTTTGCGAAATTAAAATAAATAAAAAAAGCCGAACACTGCGACTTTTTTTTATTTATTATTGCGGCCGTTTTTGCGCGAATAGTTGTTTCTGTAATCTTCAATCATGATATTAAATTAGACGTTTCGGCTTTTTTGAGTCTTTGGTAAAAAAAAAAAATAATAAAATCGATGAGACGTCAATAACTATATATATTCACAATAAAACTTTCTATCCTGTATTGTGTTGGAATTAAATCGGACGTTTGACGTTTCCGCGACTCTTTTGAATCCGATTACTTTACTCACGCGTCACGCGTTTGCGAGAGATAAATCATGAATAGGATAGACGAGAAGGTTCTCGTTTATAACCGAGAAGAGAACGGTGCAAATGAAATGCGTACACGCACGACTCCGTACATGTCGCGTGCGTCGCCTGCACGGAACAGCTGTTTGCTACTTGAAATTGCTCGAGGGGAAAGATGAGACGACGTCGGGCGAAAGCGAGGCCTCCTCCGCGCTCATTGACACGAGAGTTTAAACGGGAGAGAAGACGAGAAAACGCGCCGAATGAAAAGGAAGAAAAGGAAGCGCGCTCGTCGACAACGCGCGCTCGCGCGCGTTACTTTAATCTATCTGTGTGTGTGTAATACGTGGTTCTTTCTCTCACGATTCACATACACACGTACGTGACACGAGTGGCGATGGGAACAGAACGACGATTCAAATCGTTTCGGATTCACGACACGACACGCGAAATAAATCAAGCGTCCTACGTTGGCGAATCTTAGGCCGCGATTTTTTTCGATTTTTCTAAACACAGACGTCAGAAAAATTGTGTCCTCAGGGTAATCGTGGTTTATTAAAGAAATTTATTTTCCAAATTTTTACTACGAGTAAAAAGCTCTTTGAATTTATTAAATATCCGTTTTCTAAACAATCGAATGTCTTTAAATAATCGAAATTGCCTCATAGATTACTAAAGAAATTTATTTTTCAAATTTTTATAAGTAAAACTCTAAATTTATTGCATATTGTTTTTTACACGTAAAAGACAAGCTAGTGCGTGAAACTTCGTCGAGTAAAAATTGTGACGATGTCGAATTAATTGTTATTAATCAAACTACATGGATCGGATTATTGTGAAGCTTATTTGCGTGCCGCACTTTCACCTCATCGGAAGAAACGGGTTTGTGTATTTCCGATTTTTAAAATATTCCGAGTCGCCAATTTTGTTACGCTTTATCGGCGCGACTTTCGATACGCGAATGACTCATCAGAAGTAACAGACTCTCGCGACTCTCTCGGATTCGAGAAAAACACGAGTAAATATTATAAGAATATATTGTGAGATTCACGCGATATTCGAAACAGAGGGATGAAAAAAAAAAACGCTGGAAGAGATGACGAAGTGTCGCGGGACACACAGAGGAGCGCGACTTGGCGAAGAACATCTGCGGGGGTAAGTTAAGGGAAAGATCGCGAGAGAGACGAGGTTTGCAACGTGACAGCATCGCGTTAGTAGCCAGCAGGCAACTTTCACGGGAACACCTCGCTCTTCTCTTCTTTCCCCCCTTTTTTTTTTCACTCGAACAAGGAAGAGAGAAGGCGCAGGCAGGCGCAGGCGAGGAAAGGAGAAAAAACACTTTCGAAAGGTCAGACGCCCGGCCTCGTTCAAAAATCGGACAGATCGGAGGCCGTTATTCGGACATTGTTTCTCTTTCTCCTTCTCGCGATCGCGATATTATCCGGTCGCGGGACGTTTGGTTCGAGCGTGAAAGCGTTTCGCGATCCTTTTCCTCCGTGGTGGTGGTTTAGCATGACAAATACTTTTTCTTTTTTTTTTTTTTTTTATAGATCGAGCCTATAGGACTCTTGGCGCTTTTGTTCTCTTTGATAATAGTACAAGCGACTTTTTGTCTCTTTTCAACCGCGTTAAAACGCATCGATAAAATCGGCTGAGCAATCGCTTACGCGCGACAACACACGCTATTAATTCTGTGTCCATATATGCATGTCACGTAATCTCGAACTGTCGCAGCGGTACACGTTGATCCGACAGCTCAAATTATGCAAGAAAAAACCAATCGGTGTCGCGAGAAAGAAAAAGATAACAATGAATGAAGTCTACACACATTTTGACATTTGTAGCTTCGATAAACGAATAACATTTCATTAAAAAATTGATAACAAAACGTTTCATGAAATAAAAAAACGTATATCATGTTTGTTCTCTTTTAAATTCATTTGTTGTTTATTCAATAGGATTTTATGTATTCGAATTGCTTCAAGAGTCAAATTATCACACGTTTGATGAAATCTGTAAATACACTTTGACGCTTCGGTGAACGAGTTAATAATCGTTCAATTTTGTGTTAACAATGTCCTACGAGAGAGAAGACACTTGTTATAATAATCGCGCGATAATAATATCCCCGCGATCGAGCCGTGAAAATTGTGCCGTTCTACGTTAAATGTGTTACGTTCGAATGGTTCTCGCGAAACATGTTCGAACAGCGTAAAACCATTATTATTCGGGGGATGTCTGCGAGTCGCTATTTCAATTAAACGGACGGACATTATAATCAGCGGCGCGCATTCGCGATCAATTATTTCGCCGCTGCGAAACTCGCTTGATTGCGCGAGATTTTTCACGGCGCCGTTTCATTATTTTCTCAACGAGGAGATCGAAGAGACCGACGCGTGCACAAGGTGCACAAGGAAGAAAACTTCTCCGCAAAGCGGGAGATTTTCTCCCGAGGAAGGGGGGGGAAGAATCTCATCCCACGAGAGGATGAGCGTGCACGATTGCTCCGCGTGTATTCAGCTAATTTATTAGAACCGCATCGATGGCGCATCGCGGAGGTCGAGGAATCACTTTCACTGTTCCGAGTTTCTCGATACCGTTTCACGCGATCGCGCAATTTCGTCCTTGCGGAAACGCGAACGGTGCATCGAGGATATTCTTTCGGTGTTATATCTCTGAGAACGACACGTCGAGGGCTAAATTTCATCGGTAGTTTGAATTTTTTGACTATTACAGAGTGCACGATTTTATATTTCTTAAAATTTTAAAACTTATTTTTGGTTATTTAATAGAAATTTATATACATATACATATATTCAAAGTTTTTAGTCAAATATTATTTACGTTTGCGTTTTCGAAATAAATGTTCACAGTCGCTCGAACGGTTGTGAAATTTGTTTTTCTCTCAGGCCTCTCGCGCGGTCGTTGTTTTAGCGGAATAAATAAACGGCGAATTAGTTACACTTTCCGTATCGTAACCCACGTGTCGTAAGATAACAGCCGCTAATAAACAACCGCGGCCGATCGTTAATCGAAAGCCGTTGCTGAAAATTTCACTAAAAAACTCTCCGTAAAACGGGTTTTCTTCCTTCGAAGAATGCGAGAAAGAAACGCGGGTATTTTGCCGATCAATCACACTTGACTCGCGCGGAAACGAGCGAGTAATTTCTCGTAATTTCTCGTAATTTCGAGGCTTATCCCTTCCCTCGATAAAAAATGCGATTATGCGATGCGCGCGCGAAGGAGAGAAGAAGCTTTTTCTTTTTTTCGAGCAACAAGCGTATCTACGTCTCTTACATAAGGGACTACGTGTAGAGGTACGGTCGCTGGACGATGAACGCGCCGTGGACACGATATTATAGCCGCGGGTCTCTTCTCTACCCTCGCCGGAGCGCGCTCTCACGAGCCGCAGTTAGATTGCAATTCTCCAGTGTAGTTCGCGCGAGCGAGCGCGAGCTACAAATCCCGAATATGATGGACCGCGATGACACGCGCACGGTGAAAGGTGCCGAGAGATTAGTACACACTCTGTGTGCTGCTCGCACACCGTTTTCGCGGTGGATTCGGACGAGAAATGTGCTGAGAGAGATGTGCCTGTTATAAAGCGTCCCGAATAGATGTTGTCCCGCTTGACGCGCGGTTGAATCGCGATGTCGCGATTATATCGACAGTTTCGCGGCAAAAGTTACATCAGTCTGAATACACACGCACATACACGAAAATTATCGAGAGAGGTACATACACGCTGTCTCACGTGCATATAACGATCGCGATAAAATACGAGAAATGTTTGTAAATTAATTATTATTATTTGTTAATTATTCGAAACGTAATAAAAGAGCGATAAAAAATATCTGACACACGTGACAAATTAAAATATAAAAATAAATATTTCGATTACTTTATAATTAAAATCTAATTTAAAACAAATATTGTGTCAATTGCGTTTTGCGGAGCAAAACTATTTGATAATGCTTCTACATTTTTTTTAATACGGATTAATAAGTCAAATGAGACACGTCGCACTTATTCTCGCCAGGTGATTGTTTTGTTTCTTAACTTCTTTCATTGTATGAATACGAGGAACGGCGGCGACGTGTCTTTTCTTAAACGCTGGTTGCCGCTTGTAACGGCAATTAGAGACGGGTATATTAACTCCGTAATCTCTTTGACATTCGTATTTAATTTCTTCCGTCGTGATTCTAATGAGCAGCTACTATGACAATCAACGCGCCGACAATCTCGCTCACGATGCGGATGTATAAAGTGCGACCCGCCACCCTTTTGTGAATTTGCATACAGTGTTGCATAACAGACGTATACACCCACGTGTGTAATACGTTGAAGAGTAGACACAGCTTGCGGATATTTTATTACAGCTTGTCATTCGATACTTCTCGCTGAAATTAATTGTCAGAAATGACGCGTGACTTTTCAATGCGAGCGGAGTAGTCTTTCGTGATTTATCAAAGCGAGCGTGTTCGGGCGCGTTATGAAATTATTGCGAGAGACACGCTCGGAGTAACGTTAAATTAGCGTGAAACACGGCCGGAGCAACGGAAACATATCCTGGCTTTCTCAGACTCGACAACGATGTCCTAATCATCCACACTGTGGCAGATTCTAATGTACACCTTGTTATACGCCGCGTCGCGCGTCTTTTCTTCGTTCTCTCGCGCTCTTTGTGTGTGTGTGTGTGATTCAGCTTTTGCTCCGTTTAAATGGAGCAGAGTGTAGTCTTAATAACAACCGTTTTTCGACACGGTTAATTGAAATGCGGCGTAATTTCCGAGATTGAAATTATTAACACACATGTTCGTGACGACTCGAAATGTCTAAATAAGGCAAAATGTCTCTCACAATGAACCGGACATTTGTTTTTGAAGAAATAATTTTAACAAAGTCAAATAACGCGTATTACATATATGTATATGAAAAAAGTTACATAAATGCTAACTTACATATTTATACATAAAGTTACACGTTACTTTACTTTGTCATAATTATTTACATATTGTTTATCTTATTGACACATTTATATGCGCAAATTCGAGACCTAATACTTGAAGAAACATATAGATATTTTTTTTAATATTTAACTGAGAATTGTTATGTTTAATATTTACGTATCTAATTATTATTTCTTTAACACAAATTCGGTCATTAGTGCGTGTTCAATTGTTGGGACATTTGTTTATTTTATTGTAACGTAATTTCACGAACTCTTTCGGAACATTTGTTTTTCGGTACAAGAGAGATGAGCTGGTTTTTTTTTCATTTACAAAAGAAACACATCGACGGGATCGAAAAACACGTCCGTCGTATAATGATCGCCCTAGGGGGTCACAGAGTAATGAGATTCGGCGTTATTTTTGCGGAATGTTTTTTTCGTACGTACGTATTACGTCACGCAAGAGACCAGCAAGTAAGTAGGTGACCAGCAGCGAATCCAAGAGATGAGACGAGACGAAGAAGAGAGAGAGAGAGAAAAAGAGATATGAGATGCTACCGGGTGAAAGCACCGGGGGTCACCGTAAAGGCCAGGCAACATGTTTCTAGCCGAATACAAACGTGTATCCTGAACCTCACAATTATACGCGCGCGTGAGTTTTAAGTTCGGTCGTGGCCGAAAGTCACCGTTTCCTCCTAGCTTTCCTTCGAGACGACGACGACGAATACCCTTTGCGCGTTGCCACATTTGCATGCGAACATTCGCACAGAAAATGTATATCTTCTACACGCTAGGAATTATGCATCACGAACAAACGTGTCGACCGCTTCCGCAAACGTTCGCCGTCGCTTCTTCGCGAAAATTTGCGCATCGATGATCGTGGCTTATTTCCGGTTCCAAAGGTCCAATCGGAGATTTCAACCCTTGCAGAAATTTATTATATCCTCGGTGCTACATCCTCTCCAGAATCTTGTGAAGTAGATTCTGTTGATATTTCCTTATATTTTCTTCCAATAACACAACGACTGAATTATATACCTTGCACGTAGGATCTGCTGCTGTCGACTTTTCTTACAACCATTTTTTCACATTTTGCTAATGCACCGAAGAAGATCCCTAATCAAGAGATCAAAACGTTTAAATTTTATTCATGGAAGTAATTTAAATACTCGCTAACATCTAGTGTGTTGGACTCACGTCACTTCTCTACTCTATTTGAAATTCTCACGAGCTTATTTATTTATTAAAAACTTATTACGGTCAAATTATACTTATTTTGAATAATAACAGTCCGACTGTGATTCTAATATTCTAAATAAGTATTTTAGCCAGTAATATAAATTACCGGAAGATGGAACACCCACATTCTACCTTCATTCTCAAACATAGAAAGACGCTTTGAAAAATTTGTAGAGCAACCTGTATTCCTCTTTACTCTCCAACCCCCTTCAATAAAATGTGTATCATGAGTATGTATATATATACAGTTACGTGCATTTACATTTATTTATTTTATTTATTTAACGAGCAGACACAAAAATATATTAATATCATCTCATCAACAGAAGAAAACGTATATTTTTTGTGTGCAAATAGACTGTATTATAAATTCTGGGCGCAAATTTATCTTTTTTCTTTCTCTCTTTTTTCTCTCTACTTATCGCCGCTCCGAAATCTGAATTTTACAAACTCGAAAACAAACGTACCTGTATTGTAATATTACAATATCGTCGTTCTCTCGCGTTGGATATCCTCGACTTCGCTCGTTGTTTGTCGCCAGACAGCAAGGGAATATAATTTGTATTCTTTACTCGATAAACTCCAATAGGTGTGAAATTCAAAACAACTAATAACCATGCAAGTCGAATTCGCTCCAAATTTCACGCTACGAGCGTCATCTATAGTCGAGACCATCAGTCAGAAAACGTCGACGTAGTTGCGACACGTGACGCGGAGGACGTCTCGATCGCCACGAGGAGGATTAAGTGCGCGTAGTGCCCTTCGGCTCCTGCAAGGAAAAAAAAAATGGCGATTCGCGAGGTTGTTTGAAGCCAATTCAATTTATAAACACACGCTTGGTGCGCGAACTCGCAAATTCTGATTAAATGTGCCCTGAAATTAATGTGATGTGGACTGTATGCGATGGCGAGCAAAGAGATAGTCGGCCATCAGCAGCAGTTCATTGAGGAAATCGAATACAATGAAATCGAGGAAGAGCAGGTAGTTTTTCTCGATTCTCGACAAAGTTCTTTTGATCCGTCTCTCGTAACATCTTTAAACCGCTTCCTTTTTACGTCTTTCTTCGTGTCGATCCGTCAGTCGTTACAAAATTCGTTCTATACTATTCGTCCTTTTTGCAAAACGCGATATATCAAAGTGATAACCTCAACCGAGAGAGAAAAGATTAATTTAACCTCAAAAATTGTGCGTGCCAAAAAGTTCGAAGTAGAGCCAGGGGCTAAAGATAGTATAAAATCCCCAAAAGATTATTTATATATACATATTTATACACACACACATATATATATATATACATAAAGAATATACTCTTAAAAGAAAACATGTGGTGTTGATTGTTTTCAATATCTAGTTTTGTTATTTTTGACATGTCTAAATTGAATGCCTCAATAAAGACATATTTCTAAACTTTACTTGACTACAGATAGTTGGTAAAGGTTCCTTTGGAGTTGTTTACAAAGCAAACTGGAAAGGACAGGCTGTTGCTGTGAAACGCATAAATTCTGAAGGCGAGAAGAAAGCCTTTGCTGTGGAATTCAGACAGCTCTCCAGAGTAGCTCATGCCAATATTATTAAATTGTACGGTGTGTGCAAGAACCCAGTGTGCTTGGTGATGGAATATGCAGAATGTGGATCATTATATAATGGTAATATCTAGCTAAAAAAAAAACTTTATTACTTCTAACTGTGCGAATATAATTAACTGGATATAATTTTATTATCGATATGCACAGTGTTGCATTGTAATCCTCAACCGCATTATACCATCAGTCATGCTATGAGTTGGACACTTCAGTGTGCACATGGTGTTGCATACCTTCACAATATGAAACCAAAACCATTGATACACAGGTAAAGCAGATACTTCTCTAACATTATTTTCTATATCTTGTAAGCAAATGGGAAGAAAGTCTGATGAAATTTTGCTCCACAGAGACTTAAAGCCACCCAATCTGTTGTTAGTTATGGGTGGACAGATGCTTAAGATCTGTGACTTTGGCACAGCCTGTGATTTACACACATATATGACCAATAATAAAGGATCAGCCGCATGGATGGCACCAGAAGTATTTGAGGGATCTAAGTATACAGAAAAGTGTGATGTATTTAGTTGGGGTATTATTTTGTGGGAGGTTTTAACACGCAAAAAACCCTTTGATGACATTGGTGCTTTAGCCTACAGGATAATGTGGGCTATTCACACGGGACAAAGGCCTCCTTTAATAGAAGGATGTCCAAAGCCACTTGAAGATCTCATGACAAGGTGAAAAATCCCGTGTAAAAGAACAATATAGTTGATACATGTCTTGTAAAACTTTATATCTGTTACGTAAAAGATAAAAAATTTGTGAAAAAAAAAAGATCTCTTTGAATGTAGTGCCAGACTTTGCTGTTTTTCTTGACAGATGTTGGCGAAAAGAACCCGAAGAAAGGCCTTCCATGGATGAAGTAGTGAGGATAATGACAAAATTATCAGAATTTTTCAATTCTCATCTAGAACCAGTTGAATTATCTTTAAGTATGTGATAACAAATATCAAGTTTCATAATTAAAATGCGTTATTTGTGTTAGATATTAATATTGTATGCATAAAAAATGTGATATGACAGGTAGCGAAGTTGATGATATAGACGAGAAGGAAAGATTGAGAGAAGACACGTTAGATAATGCCGGTACGTTGGATTCTCGAATGAATGGCTCAATCGCAAACGGCACTGTTCGTATAATTCCAAAGCCCGTGGATAAAATCGACGAAGACAGTTCCAACGGGAAAGATTCGTCGACTTCCGCGTTACGAATCGCAACGTCGCCATTTGGCGACGCGTCGACGAATTTCTCGCCACAGCAAAATAATTTAGGATTTCATCAACGAGTACCTGACGAGTGTCCGGTATTGAATAATCACGTCTCCGGCAATAATACGGATAATAATTTAGAACACGCTAAATCATCGGTCCCGCAAAGTGCATTGAAAGCTAACGGTGACAAGTTCGCCGCGTTGCACCATAGAAACTACAATTTCACTCCGTTACACGTGGAGTGCGATCCGGTAATTCTCTCATTAGCGTGTACTTTGTAATAATTTCACTGTCACATCTTGCGAGTTTTTTGTCTCAATACTTTGTGTGTAATATTCAAAAAGAGATGTAAACAAACTTCCGTTCATCAAAGATAATTTTACACTTTATATACACATTTTTTATATATTTTTAATAAATAAAAAAAATGTTGCAGCACGCTTGGGATTTGCCAAGTTCTTCCGACACATCTTGGGAAATTCCAAATAACATGGCTGGTTTAGATAAAGTGGTTCCGAAAACGAAGAAGAATGTACAAAGTAAGTTTATTTTGTTCAATGTTCTTTTTTGTTTCCTTTTCTTTCTAGTAACTAGAAAGATTGTTTTTCATACATGTATATATCTTCAACTCTGTTCTTTTTCACTGAATTAGCTGCAGTTCATCTTTTTTTACTCTAAATGAGAGGAAAAGATATAAACTCTGAACTATAGCGTGACCACATTCAGCGAAAAAGAACAAACCGTGTGTACGTGTGCGTATGTGTGTGTGTGCGCGCGCGCGCATCATTGTCTAAATCCACTCACTCTACATCTTAAGCTAAACGGAAAGTTTAACGATTGAAGTAAATTTTAATAACTAGAACTGGGATGCGCAATATAATTTCACCTCGATATACTTGCGATTTGAATAAAAATAACTCGGAAGAACTTTTATTTAAATATATACGCGGTGGTCGCGCGAGTCTTTCTCAGAAAAGATGCCGAAAAAAGATCGCAAGGAGGCTGTGGCACCAAACTGGCTGCCTATGCGAGATCTGTCTCTGTCGTTGAAGGCATATTGCCAGAAGAAACGTTTAACGGAAGAATTGTCTGTGCTTTGCGCCTTATGCGGTGATTAATGCGCGAATTTTACAGCTGCGCGAGATTATCTCGAAGTTGCGTCGTGTTGTTTATTTTCAAATGGCGAGAATACGGAACGACCGAAATATATTGCGTTTCGCCAATATTTACGAAATACGAAATCAGGAAAGAGATGCGCAATTTTTTCTTCCCGACAATATTACGCGCAAAAGCCGAAGCTCGGGATGACTAATATGTCGGATAGCGTCAGGCATTTTAATGGACACAATGCCTCCGCCGAGAGCTGACACGGGCATACGTTTTGAGCTTACAGAGCAGCGCTTTAGTGGTACACGAAGTAGATTATTTTTGGCCTAGAATACTAAGCACCGCGCTGTGACTCACCGGGCGCCTTCTCTGACCGAGTCTTCGTCTCTCGCCTTCGTCGACTCTTAGCGCGCGTTGCTCATAATGCGTTTCTACGAAAGCGATTCGTCGTAATTATTAGTTTCTCTCGCAAGATAATTATTGCTTTTGCAAGAACGATTTTTTTATGTTACTACGATTGTTGTTTCTTCCATTGTCTTGTGTAATCTTTGATGTAAGTTTTTTTTTTAAGTAACTTAAATAATTTCTGTTTTCACGCAGGAAATGATAATGTTATGTTTACAGCGACGAACAGTTTGTGTAAAATAAATTGTAAGCATAGTTGATAAAGGGAAAACGAGGCTGATAAGGGAAGATGAGGAAGATGAGTTAAAATAAGAAGAAAAGGAGAGAGAGAGTTGTAAGCCCAGGTATACGCTATATTCATCGAGGGTTCGTCGATCGGCGGAGTTCTCTCCCGGTGTACCCTGGCAAAGGGCCCGTGTAGCAGCCGCAATAGCAGCCGCGATGCTGTGCGCGCGTGCACTAAATTTAACTGACGACTAATCGGTAGGACGTGTGACTCGCTTTTGATTGGCACGTTGCGACGACGAAGAAGAGAACGGCCGTCCCGTCAGCGACGAGGGGAACGCAAGGAGAAGAGCGAGGCGAACTGTGGAACAAGCGGAAGAGGAGCAGAAGAAGAGTAGGATAAAGACGAACGGGACAAAGGGAAGAAGAAAACGAAAGACAAGCGAGAGACAACGATCGCGACAAAACTAAGCGAAAAAAAAAAAAAATCAGGCACAAGATTCTCTCGAGGATGAATCAAGCCGCGGTGCGTGTTTTGTTCTTGGCTCGTGTACACGCTCTTCGCAGCGTTTCTCGTCGAAGTGTCCAGGGTGGGGGGGTATTTAGAAGCAGGTGTGGCTGAGTCAGCATCCCCAATATAGACGTACGTTTGTTTAGTAGAGAGCCGACTCCCTACGGAGGAGCACCTCCCGCCGATCGCAGGTCGCCAAGCGCGCAATACGAGCTCGATTTTATCGAGGACACATCGATCGATACGACCGGGGAATTTCATCCCTCGAACACGGCCCGTTTCCCGGATCACTCTATTGAATAGAAGTCTTGTTAGCGATATCGTCGCGATTGTCGCACTCGTAACGTTTTTATTCCCAGCCGTGAGAGAGATTCCTGGTATCTCTTTACGGCGTCGCGCGTTATCTCCGAACAGCGGAAATCTATCTCGCTCCTTCTTCGTGGATCTCTTTATCTTGATTCATCCTGATGACGAGGCTCTGATTGCGAAAGGAATCGAACGAGGGAAAATTATGCCGACGAGATCGGTCGCGTTGTTGGCACGCGGAGGATAATATCGCACGGACACGTTAACTGCGTCGAGGTGTTAAACCGCAGCTCGCGCGAGAGCGGCAGGTGGATCGACATGTGCGACGACTACCCGGAGATCGTCGGCACCGACACTCTCAAACGCTGCTGGGTTCTACTGCGTTAGTACAGAGCTAGATTGTTCTTATGCCGAGTTGTATGATAAGATCGTTGCGAGCGTTCAAATATATGTGGTTTGAATTTTCGAACTGGTAAGAACGGGAGCTCGCTGTGTAGTCCGCGATTCGATAAATATATAACGTCTTGAAGATATATACGTTGTATGTGAAACTGTGTATTGTATCCGGGATTATACATACGTATAATTGACAATGCAAATTTAATTATAGCAGGATGTAGAGATGACCGTTAAGGGCCGTAATAAATTTTCGCGCCGCAGGTAACAGCACCACGAGTGAAGACTTGGGCAACGTTTGCCGCCTCTTGGATGCCGACCTGAGGCCACTCACGCCTGATTACGATTGCGAACGTTCGCGAGAGATCTTCGAGGAGCACAAGCAGATAGCGCAGGAATATCTCAAGGTCCAAACGGAGATAGCGTTGTTGAGCCAACACAAGAACGAAATGTTGAAGAACTTCAGTATCGATAGCCTCAGACAGCAGCAAGAGTTGCGCGAACTGGAGGACGAAAAGGTGTTTCTTTTTGTACTCTTTGTAAGATTGTATCTAGTAGACGCGAAGGTTCAATGTGAGTTTCCAGCTTCTGGGAAATGTCGGCGAATTAATAACACGTCATCATTTTCAGGAATCGCTGTTGCAGCTGTGTTTCAATCTGAAGCGACAGTTGCAGATCATGAAGGATCAAAGGCTAAACGGGGCGCTGACGAACGCCGCAACCGCTTCCGCCGCGCCGACGATAGGACCCGCCGTTTCCGGAAACAATGGCTGGGTGGTGGTACCACGTCAGGATCCATCGAGGCTCTCTTGAGACACGATGACGCAACATATCCGAGGATCTCGACGAGAATGTACTTATGTCACGTTGTATATGATCGCGGCGATCTGATCAGGCAATGTGCAACACGTGTGGAATCAAATTCCGATTTTGTACGAATCAAAAATCAACATCGCGCCGCTTGCTACCGATAGAGTGTGGAGGGTGTGACTATTATGTTAATATAAAGTCACGCTTACCGAGAGACCGTTTTTCTAATTCGATTTCGATTTGATATCGAGACTTCGACACGACGTGCTACCGTATCTACGGACTTCTTTTATCATACGATATGGAAGGCGACAGTGTCAGGTACATGTTACACAGATACGCCTCGCGTTAGGGTTCCTTTTACTGAGTTTTGCGGTCGCATCTTTTTTTTTTTTATCTTCTTGACACATCACGTTCTTCTTTGTTTGCAGTGTTGATTTTATAGAGCAGCTAAGCGCACGTTTGATATAAACTGTTATTAACGGGATTTATTTAATGCAACGTGAGATTCTTCAACTGGAATACCTCGAAGATAGTTTTAATGACGCAGTCTAGTCGCTTGGATAAATAATCCACGATGTTTTTAATTTATTAGCATTTTCAACGTGCTGCAGCAATGATACGCGCGCGTGTGTGTGTGTGTGTGTGATACGCCTTTATTTTATTTAAGTTGTCAGATGTGTCCTGTCAAGAGGGAAAATTATTTTTTCCCACAAACTTTTTATCTTGAATTGACGATTATGTGGATGGATAATCCTTTAGATTACATTTCGATTTTTAAATTACGATTATTAATTATGTATATATATATATATAAGGTATATTTACCTGTTTGATTGAATTGTGATCAAGAGAGATCTCGCGATTTATTGAGATCTTTTCATCGCTTCATTGAATGCGATTGTTTAACTATTGCACAGCTATTTTATGTCTCGCAAAAAATGAGAGAATTGAACTCGAACATTTTGCAACAAATGGAATAGATTGTGTAAAAATACACTAATTTTTTTCATGTCAAATACATTGCTTTAAAAAGCTAATGGGCATTAACACTTTCGGAATTTAACAAAGCAAACGCAAGTCTTGAGCAAGACACAAGTAATTCGGGGAGAAAAGTACATACTGGAAGTGTTTGAAAAAATGTTTTACAACGATGCGACCGTTGAGAATTGACACACAGGATGCGAAAGATGAGCATAAAAAGTGATGACGATTGAACGAACAGAAAATAGTACTGGGAACGATAATATTAGGCAGCAATTCGTTCTGTTTTTTTTTTTTTTTTTTTTTTTTTTTTTGTTCGGAAATGTAGAATGTAACGAAATGTTTCGAAATCGTTTTAGGTGTATCTTAACTCTTACGAGATTTACGAGTTACCAAGCAATAAAGCAATTGCTTTACGAGAGAGAGAGAGTTCGTCCTTTTGTAATGTGAAACATTACAAATTTGACAGTTTGTAATGTGAAATTAATGTTTGAACGCACAGTGGCGGTGTAATATAGAAAATGTAAATATAATTTTGAAATGTGCTGTAAGAGATCGATCTTCTGTTCTTTTTTTGTATGTTATTACCCATGACGGATCGGTGAGCGATGTCAATAAGTTTGCGTACATTATGTACATTACGAACATATATATTGTATATAGACACAATGCTAACAAGATACATAATTGTTGCAAAGTTTAACGAGATGCTAAACAAGAGAGAGCGCGAGAG
>QVNV01006835.1:0-38689 GCA_014825455.1 Pseudomyrmex pallidus | reverse complement strand
AAAATGTCGAATGTTTTACCTCTTGGTGATGATAAATTCGTAAAAGTCCGATACAAAACAAGATTAATACCCCGATACTCTTAAAAGCTTAATGAACGCATCAACTGCAAATGGCGGATGGTGGTGAAGGCGGATCACATTGATGACCATGAATAATCGAATATACAGAAAGATAACCGACACGACTTTTTTGCCCTGATAGGTTACTGTTGCGCCGTCTGCAGACAGAACGTATCAACACGTGGCGAGAAACACGCAGTAGCCAATCAGCAATTTGCTCTTGTGGAAAAGCAGCATATTGATTGGTGTCGAGCCCTAAAGGCTATCGCACATAAATCATCGTAGCCGTGCGTATATTTTTGTAAATATGTCGAACGCTGAAACCAGCGTTCGAGAGAGTCGTAGGAAGTTTTCTCTCTAGTATATGTATAAACCACGGTATAAACTAAGTGTAAAAAGTAGCTGGGTACTCTTTTTCCTGTCAACATAAAAAAAGAGGAGACAGTTCACGGTGCACATATACAAAGTAGTTTTGCAACTCAAGGATTTATTTGTATATTATATCCTTTTTTTTTTAAAAAGAATTATAGGATTATTTTGCATTGAGCAATGGTATGTATACAAGTTTCTTATTTCTGTGTAACTTTGAATAACTGCCTATGTGTCATATATATTTTTAAGGCACAAGAAGTCGAAGAAACTATGAAACGAATTCAATCTCATAAGGGAGTGGTTGGAACGATAGTAGTAAATGCTGAAGGTGTTACATGAAAAAATAAAAACACTTAATTAATGTGTAACCAAGTTTGCCGGTAGTAAACCCAAAAAAGTTCCCACGAAGGCTTATGCTTTTACGTTTGGTTTTAGGTATTCCAATTAAATCAACGTTAGACAACACAACTACAGTGCAATATGCGGGCTTAATAAGTCAGTTGTCAGACAAAGCCCGTTCTGTTGTACGTGATTTGGATCCGACTAATGATTTAACCTTTTTACGCATACGTAGCAAAAAGCACGAAATTATGGTTGCGCCAGATAAGGAGTTTATACTGATAGTAATTCAAAATCCAGTTGATTGATGTTTGAAACAAGTGTTTTATAAAAATAAGATTATATTCTTTATTAACTTATTCTCTATGTATTGCATTTGATTCTAATATTCCATTTAAGTATCATAAGAGAATGAAACATTTATATGTGTAACACACATTTAGTTTTTTTAGCTAAAATAGAGCAAAATTGCAAGCTTTAAAAGTTCTAAAATTGTGTTCTATTTTTTTAACAGAAATTTTCAGCATTCTTTTGTATTGAAAGTAAAACATGTTATATCAATGTTTTAAAATATATTTTACTATCAGTCAAATCATCAGTGTTACATGTGTTACATTTGATTATAGTTCACAGTACATTGATAAGAATTATTTAATTATTAAATAATATAATTATATATTACTTAATGCATATAATTATATTATTTAATGCATATAATTATATTATTTAATGCAAATAATTATATTATTTAATTATATAAAAAATTGAGCTTGATTTGCATAAAAAAATCAGTACCAAAAACTTATATTTTACAAAACTTTGTAAAATTGCTAGAATGTTAAATATACATATGGAAATGCATTGTGAATTGTATACATTAGTCTAAAAATTTGAACTACGGGCAGAGGTGTCAATGTCTTTATATAGAGTTGCATTTTTCAGTGTTAAAATATTGATAATAATATTAAAATATTATTGAAACATCATTAATACAACTTTATGTGTAAAGGCATTAACGTTTCTGCTCTTATACATGTATAAAAATAGTAAAATCTTCTGTGATGTATATCATGTATAATATATATAATATAAATATCAAAAAGTCTTTTAACTTGTACGTGTATTATATACAGAGTTTGTCAAAAATATCGACAAATAATTTCCGATACACTCTGTATATAAAATTACAAATAATTACAATTGAATAAGAGATTTAATGAGAGAGCACAAAATTTGTTCTTTAGGCAGTAAATAGAAAAGAGGAACAGATAAGTACGCAGTTACATCGTTTGAAGTGGCACGTTTTGAGAACGTCTCCATTTGGAGGGATGAAATATTGTATAGTATAAGATCATTGATACTATTCCCGTGACAAACGAGACAAGACAAACAATGGGAATCGCATAAAAATACCAAGCATTTCTAACTTCTTCAGAAGAAGTAATCTCCAAATATCCAATCTTCCTCAGATGAAGAAGTATCCATGACCCCACTGCTGTAACATTCTCCAAAGTGCAAAATGTATAAAAAATGATGTGTTTCCAAAAAGTATTGCCAGCTACAACATTTAAGTATATAAATGTGTGTACAATGCCGATAACTGCGGCAAAGAATACGGAACGAATTCGTTCTTTGATTGTCGGCGGTATGTGCGGCGGGCGACTACAACTCCGACAAAACTCAATTAATCCTTGAGAATCGATCAAAATCCATATTGTCATAATTATCCAATGTATCACACAACATATTACGGTATATAGTGGCCAGATGCTTGCAATAACACTGATTGATAAGATTCTTGTCACTGTAATCATGGTTTTAATCTATGAAGTTCTTTCATCTTTCATTTGCACTAAAGCATTACTTTACAGAAGTTATCATAATATATATAAATTAGTTATAGCATATTAATTTTATATATTTAATTTATATTAGAAGTAGAATATATACCTGTAACGAAAAAGTGCGAACAAAATTGGAAAGCACTTCCTAATAGGCCAATATTGAGCTTCTCATCTTGAGCTAATCTGATACTACGGTGGTAACTAGCCATTACCCAACCCATGCTCACAAGTGAGCTGACAACACTACCTACTTGATGCACAACTAGAAATATGGAAATTAATTTTATATCCAAGTAATATTCATATATCTATGCTATAATAAGTATACTGGAACAAATTAAATGAAGTTAAATCATTTTTTAATTTGGAATAGAATTTATAAGTACAATCGTAATTGACTTCATTGTGGTAGTGTTTTAGCATCAAGCTGAGCTGTAATATTTGTTGGGGCGCAGCTTCCAGAAAACATTCAAATACTCTTAGTAAGGCAACGTCCTGATCTTCGTTGAGCATTTTTAGATAATATCGTCTTTGACCAACACGATCATTGGATTTCCCACATTTGCGTGATCTCAGAGCATATGTCAAAGCTTCCCAGTAATGTAGAACAGGTGCTAATTGTAGTATAACAATAATACCGCAGTATATTTTATTTTTAATCATTAAATGTAATGTTTTACGATCGTCTTCTTCATCTGCGCCAAAACTTTTCTATATCAAAGAACATATCAATCTAATTAGACAAATAAACATCCTGTGTTCTTTAAGATAAAAGAAAGCATTGTTTTAAATATTATTTTTAATATTATTTTAAGGGAATATTAGGCTACTTCACTTTATCTTGATGCTGCATTCTTGTACTGATGATAACGTTTATCAGAGAAGGAATGAGAATCAGGCACATCGTCCAAACAAAATATATTATTTTGCCACCAAGAAGATATCGAAAGGCAATGTTGTAATCAAAACCCATATCCACAATATGTGTAACTATCGAAGAAAGTATAAGAAAAATGTCGAAATTGGAGATGTGAAGATTGTTTGTTGGCCGGTCCACGACATCAACATCAAAACGAGCATGTAAAAATATGCTGGCAAAACGGCGAAAATGATGTTTGTGATACTTTTCTTTTGTGTTTTCCATGATCTTCTATTATTCACGTCGTGACAAATATACAAGTATATTTAACTATAATTGCTACAATAGTACAATATTCTACATTACTGTAAAAATTACAATTCAAATATGTATGTTTTTATATCTAAATCACCATAGTATTTACAGGTCGCACTGCTTTTCAAAACGAAAGATGTCCAAATCCAAAAGAACAAATGTTGATTTACACATACATAAGAAGATTCTGGGACTATAATCGTGCCAACAGAAATGTGTACAGCGAAACAATACATTTACTGTTTAGAAATTTGTACGCATGCGTACAGAATAGTACAGAGAAATGTTAAACTGTTCAAAACATTTTTTACACCAGTTG
Organism: Pseudomyrmex pallidus; assembly: GCA_014825455.1. Classification (NCBI taxonomy): domain Eukaryota; kingdom Metazoa; phylum Arthropoda; class Insecta; order Hymenoptera; family Formicidae; genus Pseudomyrmex; species Pseudomyrmex pallidus. The sequence continues at coordinate 34,581 of QVNV01006835.1, read as the reverse complement.
CAGCTTGATCAATCGATCGATGAATCAATTATAATCGACCAATGCGACTAATCAATTCTAATAGAATACGAAGTTCGACCTATTCAATCGAAATTTGAAATTTTGAACTAGTTCGGACACATTCGGAGCAGTTTTAAATAATACGGACTCTTCTACATATGCTGGAAGATCGAGAGATTTAACATGTTGCTCTCAAAATATCTTAAATTGTTTCTTTTTTTTCTTGCTGGAAAAAGAAAGGAAAATAATTCGAAATATGTATTCTTCCACTTTCCAGCGCTATAAAGCAATACGTCCATTTTGTAATTCGAACATCTCTACAAAGAGGACGCCGACAAACCTCCGAGGAAGTTTCAAACATAAGTAGGTTTGTCTAGTTTGTTTTCACCTTATCAACACTGACGTTTCGATGCGGGAGTCTTTACTCGGCATCACTGCCGTCAGTGGCTGTCACGGAGCACGGAGTGTCTTCGATCGCGTCATTTGCGCCTACTGCAACTGCCACGTATATACAATCGAAAATTCGTAGTCGCAATCATGTCATCGAGCAACGAGGATACCGTGTCTCCACCAAATAAGAAATTGATGACGGTATGTAATTGATGACAATATTACACTTACTTTTTTTGTCGTGCACAATAAAAATGTAAAATAAAAAATACACGTGTTGTAAAATTGTTCACAGAGAAAAAGGTGTACATCATTTTCAAAGAAATTTAAAACTTTAAGAGATACATGTGTGTGATTTTACAGTTATCTATAAATATAAATTTATTTAACACTCTATAATTCTTACAACTAAGTTACATTTGAGTTAAAAAAAGATTTTCTCGGTTTGTTAAATGTAAGCAGTTCTTTTTTAGACCTGTGCAAATGTATCGGAACAAGCGCATCACGTATCCAGAGCGAAACGAGGCCAAGCAATCGGCACTATTCGAGGCTTTAGAGGTTGCACCGTATGGCTAACTGGACTCTCAAGTGCCGGCAAGACCTCCATCTCATTCCAGGTCGAGGCTATCTTGGTGAATCACGGTATTCCCGCATACGGTTTAGACGGCGACAACGTCAGGAGCGGTCTAAACCGTAATCTGACTTTTAGCAAGCAGGATAGAAAAGAGAACATCAGAAGAGTGGCCGAGGTGGCAAAACTCTTTGCCGATAGCGGGCAGATTTGTCTCTGTAGCTTTGTATCTCCTTTTGAAGAAGACAGACAGATGGCAAGACAGATTCACAAAGAGGCTGATTTGCCTTTCTTCGAAGTGTTCGTAGACACGCCGCTGCAGATTTGCGAAGCCCGTGACACCAAGGGTCTGTACAAAAAAGCTCGGCAGGGTGCTATCAAAGGCTTTACTGGCATCGATCAGATGTACGAAAGGCCGTCGAACCCCGACCTGGTTGTCAAAACCGAAAATTGCACCCTTGAGGAGTCGGCTTCGGCTGTGCTTGAATTTTTAGAAAAGCATCGCATCATTCCACAGCTTGAAAAATCTTCAAATCTGGTTCGAGAACTCTTTGTGCCAGATTCCAGACTGGCTTCCGCGAGAGCGGAAGCGGAAACTCTGCAAGCTGTCGAGATCAGTGAGCTTGACGTACAATGGGTGCAGATTTTGGCAGAAGGTTGGGCGGCACCTCTAACAGGGTTTATGAGGGAACATCAGTATCTCCAGGTATATCAATCAGTGCGTAATTATACCCTGCGATACATTCCGTTATGACTTGATTTCGTTTAAGGCTCAACATCTGCGATGTCTGATCGAAGATGGTAAAGAAATAAACCAATCGGTGCCAATCGTTCTCGCAATAAGCACAGTTGATAAAAATCGCCTGGAAGGTTCCTTCGCCGTGACCTTGAGACACAAAGGCAAAGCCCTGGCTATTCTTCGAAGACCGGAATTTTATTTCCATCGGAAAGAGGAACGTTGCAGTTGGCAGTTCGGCACTAACAATTTTGGTCATCCCTACGTCAGAATGATTCATAATTCCGGGGATTGGCTAATGGGCGGCGATCTCGAAGTACTTGAGAGAATCAGGTGGCACGACGGGCTCGATAAGTACAGACTCACTCCGAACGAAATCCGCGCGAGATGTCGGAAGATGAAAGCCGATGCTGTGTTCGCCTTTCAGCTAAGAAATCCTATTCACAACGGGCATGCATTGCTTATGCAGGTATTTTACTTAAGATACACATTGAAAATATAAACTTGCACATAGTTAAAATTAGATATATTTGAGAATATAATGAAATACATTCACGTAATTTTTATATTTCTGGTAAAGGACACGAAAAAGCGATTGCTAGAGGAACGTGGTTTCAAGAATCCAGTGTTGTTACTGCATCCTTTAGGTGGATGGACGAAGGACGACGATATACCACTATATACTAGAATCCTTCAACATAAGGCTGTTTTGGAAGAGAATATTTTAGATAGCAATTCTACACTGCTGGCCATCTTTCCCAGTCCGATGATGTACGCCGGACCAGTCGAGGTAAACCAAAAACTTTATTAATAATGTTATTTTGTGCTTAATTTTATATTAGCTCTATATTTTTTTTTTTTTATCAGTTTTAATCTTGCTGGTTTTGTTTTTACATTTTTAGGAATGACTGTTATATATAGTAGTTCCTTATCTATGTGATAAGGAAAATTACCGTATTTCTTTGTAAAAATATAGATAAGGATAGATAAAGTATAAATATAGATAGATAAAATAAATGAACCTTCTAACAATGAATGCATAGGTACAATGGCATGCGAAAGCTAGAATGAACGCTGGTGCCAATTTCTATATAGTTGGCAGAGATCCTGCGGGTATTCCGCATCCTAATAAAGACGCCACGCCTGACGGCAATCTATACGATCCTTCTCATGGAGCCAGAGTACTCTCTATGGCTCGAGGTCTTCATAATCTCGAAATAATTCCATTTAAAGTTGCTGCTTATGACACGCGGAATGGCAAAATGGCGTTCTTCGAGCCCGAGCGGAAACAAGACTTTGAATTCATTTCGGGAACAAAAATGCGAGGTGAGAAACTGAGCGCAAAATATTCGTAATACGTAAGTTTAGTAATATTGCTTACGAATAAAACGACACTAATACTTGAGTGGATATTTTCAGGATTAGCGAAGAGGGGTGAAAATCTTCCTGATGGTTTTATGGCACCTAAAGCTTGGCAAGTGCTTGTGCAATATTACCAAAATTCAGAAAACAAGTAAGCTTCCTCTCTTCTCTTTATTTTTATCTATTTCTCTACTCCTTTTTAAGCGTTGATCGGTAAGATTTTGTCAATCAAGAAAACCAAATCTTTGGTTTGTTTTCTTGTAAAAGATAGTAGGAGAGAAACTATTAATTTTTATGTTAACAAAGATCGATATGTGGTCGGATTAAAGAGAGAAATGAAGGATACAGATTAGTCTGTTAATAGAAATCTATTGAAACTTCGAAATAAAAAATGAATACATTCCTTGAGATATTTTAAAGAGAAGAAAGCTAAGAGCAATAATGGAGATTGTTCGTTTTATCTGACTAAAACACTATCGTTATTGATAATCGTATTTTAAAACTATGCTTGTGACGTGAGTTCCATACAGCACAGATTCTTTTTTAGTTACATAATTCCTTATACATTAAAAAGAAATATTACAATATATTGTAAAGTACAATGCAGGAACATTGTAGAAACTTCGAATTGAAAAGTCCGGTAAGACTAAAGCAAATGCGCTGCGATGGAGCGATTTAAAAATGTAAATGTATATATTCAACAATGCAATTATCGAAAAATGTAATGTCGTATTAATACGCTAGATGCGATATTTGTTTTTATATATTTTGTAGAAGACGACATTTATAAGAAGAAAAAAGAAAACAAAAAGACATAACTACTTGTTTTTCTTGAACTTAAGTATTCGCAAGTTTACATACTTATATAAACGCGTTTATATTATATAATAATATGTATGTAATATAGTATGATATAAAATATTATTATAATATTGCTATTTTTATATAACATTAGCATTCGAATTCTGTTATTATTATATATTACATCAAATTTTACAGACTGACACTTTCACGTTATTGTACACTATATGCAATATTATAATATTGTACACACACTGTATATCATAATAATCTCATAATTAACTGTATTTTTCTACAATGTTTGTGCAAGCTCTGTGCCGTACGGAATGTATATTTTTTATATACATAATATGCATATATGCATGCATATATACGTGTATAAAATATGAGTTTATTTTGTACAAATGTAAAACACATAAACAGAGTCTGATATTTTCTTTATATGAAAAATTAGAATAAATGTATACACATGTATACTTACTTATATAAAGTATACATACTTAAAGTATGTGTATACTTTATGTGTGTACATACTTTATATGTATATACATATATAATGTGTACATACATATATATGTAAAGTATATATACATTACATATACATAATGTGTATGTATATAAAGTATATATATATATATGACATAAATATAAAATATGTAATTTATATGTGCACACACAATATACAAAGAAATATCCTATATATAATTCAAGTTTGTATGAGTAGAACATAAATTTTGTTATATATATTTTCAAAAGGCACATATAAAATATCTGTGCATTAATTTGATTATACTAATGAGGCCTTCGAAAATTTGAAAACTCATTACTGTTTTACTTAATTCTTTTTATGTATGTGAATACACATTAACGATTTTAAAATTTTGTGTGTATTTGTGCAAAACTTAAAAACAATTATTTAAAACGAATATAAGATGAATAATTAATCTGCAAAAATTGGAGAAGAGTTAGGATTGGTCGCGTTTAGCAGAATTGAGCGCTAGTAAGCGCTTTGTCATATAGTTTCATATTTGTTAGATCAATCACAAACAATAAGCACAAAGCATTAAATTCTGCTAAACAATATCTATTTTATACATTATGTCAATTTTATATATTATTATAGTTTTATATTATGTTACATTATGTCGTCTTATTAAGTCTAACACATGTAGATGCAATTTGTGCCTCTTATTTATTTCTCATCTATTTCTTTTTAAAATATACATAAATATGTATAATATAGTTCAGAGGAAAAGTATAGTTGGCGTTATAAATGACTTAATATATAGAGTCATGGTGTGTAAGTATATAATACCTATACTACACCACGCATAAATAATTGTTAATTATTATTAATTGTGTATGTATTTAAATATAAAGCTTATTTATTATTGAGAGGACGATATATGATGTCTAAATGCACATGCTAATTATTGTTTCACCTAAAAATGTACAAAACTAATTTTCTTATTAATTCATTTTTCATGTATGTGTGAGTTGTTATTTTAATCAGAGTATCTACTTGGAAAGAGAGAGTGTGTATGTATAAGTTTGCTTTGTTAAGATTCAGGTACTTTTGTTTTACTAATTTTCAAGCAACTTGCAAAGCAATCTTTGTTGGAATACACGCTTATTTAAATAAACTTTTTTTGAGAGAGAATATTTTATTGAACAAGAACAAGAAATAATTATTTAAAGTTGTCAAAAATTAGATTTGAAACAAAATATTAAGAACTTACTTGATCGGGGAATAAAATATGTAATATAATATATACATATACAATATATTTAATATAATTATATTCTTTATAAATACTTGGTTTTTTAATAAAAAAAATTTCCCGAGAATTCAAATTTTATTGATTTTTGCAGGTAGACACTCTGTTGCGTCTAATCTTAATCTGTAGAAGAAATAAGTGAGAAAAAGTGCAGAAAGTAATCGAATTTTAGTTTATTACATAAACTATGTATGATATTTACGAAGATCGAATGTAAAGATAATACATGTATATGTCTGCAATAGGTCTAGCTGAATAGGCCAATCACAGAAAATGAGCACGAAACCATGTCTCAACTGCTGAATTCGTTTAATTGCAGTCAATATACGAAAGTATTTAATAAACTTCAAAGAAGAACATACATAGACATATACATACGCACGCACATACATGCACCCACGCGAAGATTCTATATATACGCTATCTCACTAATTTATACAAAATACTTTTATACAAGGTGCAGCAGGACGGTACGATACAACCGAAAAACAAGTGATTTTTAGTACAAAGCACAAAACAACATTTGTTTTTACATTTTTGACTTATTTTTACAGCTTTTTCCGGCTGCGTTACCTGGTTTGCCGCACTCTGCTCATGGTTTTATGTTGATCGCTATTCTATTTTATACAAACGCTTTTGCGATTCTCTTCGTTATCTTTTTTCTAACGTTCAGGAGTTTATGTGATGTCTTAAACAAAATTAAAATTTTAATACTAAAAATCTGTTACGAGCACACAGTCAACTCATAAAAGAAAAATTCATAATTCATTTCATAAAAGAAAAAAAAATAATGCTGTTCAAAATAATTTTAATTTAATTATTATACATAATAGACGCGGTTGGAAGAGCGACCTCAGTGTTTGCATCAGACAGATCAAGCATCACAGGTATCACTTGAATCTTCCCTGTATCGTCTTCCTGCAGATGTACCACAGCTGTAGTTCCCGATTGCAAAATGTCATTTGTCATTATCTCGTCCGTTATAATCTCCACATTGGACTCTATACTATCAGCTGTTACTTCCTCTGTATATACATTGGAATCTTCCATGTTCATTATTAATTCTGTAGCTTCCGATGTTTCTCTCGAACTTTCCTCGTATTTCTAAAAAAAGTAAACATTTATAAACAATTAATTTATACGATTATCTACAACAATATTGTGCGTATGTAAAATATTCGTACCTGTTCGTAACCTTCAGCAGTCTCGATATCAATTTCATGCTTCAATTCGACCTGTTCTCTGTTAAATTCCTTTGTCTGTTGCCCTTCATATAATTTTGGAGTATCTTGGGTAACTATAGAGTCCTGAGAACCTTGGTCTTGCTCAGATACGGAAGAATCGTCAGTACGTTGTTCTTTCACTTTAACAGTTCTCACTGGCACAATACGTTTGAATCCTGAACCACCAAGACTTTCATGACGTCGCTCATGTTTGTTTTTGTCACCTAGATATTTAAAGCGCTGCCGACACACGCTACACGAGTATGGACGCTCATTGGTATGCGTACGCTCGTGACAGACGAGAGCACTCACTTGCTTGCATCGCCAAGAACAGTATCTGAAAAGATGAGTAATTAATAATATAGATATTTTCGAGTTTTTTCTCGGTATATATATTTAAACATAATGTATAAGTTTTCAATATAAAATTCTTTTTTTATACCTGCACTGCAGAGGTCTCTCATCACTGTGTCGGTTCTGATGATGTTTGATCAGTTGAATCTTCGTCTTTAAATTAAAACCACAAATCTCGCAAGTGTACGGTCTTTCCTCAGAATGAGAAATCATATGAGTTTTAAGCCTCAATTGATTGACGAAACGTTTCGGACAATGCGGACATAGTAAAGTGCCTTCCAAACGGTTGTGCGCGACCATCATGTGATGGCGTAAACGCACTTCAGATTTGAACATGAGATCGCAATCGGGACATTTTACCGGATCTTTGATTATGTGTGTGTTCTTGATGTGCGTTCGTAAGATCATTTCCGTTTTGAATGTTTTATTGCATTGATAGCAAGAAACCCGTTGTTCGGATTCGTTAGTGGAGCCTGTAACAACATGTTTTTATAAAAGAAATTTTTAAGTATTTACTATTAATATAATGTTTGAGAAAAAATTATTATTATGTAAATAAAAGATGTAACTTTATACATTATTTAACAACATCAAACACATATTACCTGGCATTGACTGATGATGGATATGTGCCATGTGCCATTCAAGCGATCTCGACGAGATCATTGATCTGTTGCAAATGTGGCAGGTATACTGTCTCCCATCCTTGTGTACTCGGTTTCTGTGAATTACCAAAGTCGAGTGATTTGGGAACTTCTCTCCACAAATTTGGCAAGAACACTCTTTCAAACCTCTGCTGCCTGATTTTTCGTGCACCTTCATGTGCAGTCTTAAACCGTCTCTTCGATTAAAACCAACTCCGCAGGTATCGCAACGATACTGCCTTTGATCTTCGTGAATCCTCACGTGTTGCTTCAAAGTCGATGTGTTTTTGAACATCTTGTCGCAGTGCGGACATTGAATACTGTAAGCCTTGTGTGTATGCATGTGTTTAGATAAACCATAAAAAGGCACTACTTTTCTGCAAACCGGACATTCTCTCTTGTTTCCAACCAATTGATGTTTCCTGATTCTATGATGTCTCAAACTCGCGGGATTCTTAAAATCTGCTCCACAGTCTTCACAAAGATACGCTCTCGAGGTCGTGTGGACAGACTTCATGTGAAAACTCAACTTTTGCTTCATCGTAAATTTTTTCGGACATTTCGGACATTGTATGGTTTTCTCTAAGATCGTATGACGAGTTTTAACGTGCTGATCTAATGTGCCCTGATGTTTGAATTTCTCTCCACAAAACTCGCAAAGCTGACCGTAAAGATCATCTATATGTTTTTGCTCATGTTGACGCTTTTTCCCCTTGCCTTCAAAAATAATGTCGCAATATTGGCAAATCAACTTTTTCACACATATGACACTATGACATCTCTTTGCTTTCTGTGTCGAAAACTCTTCCCCGCAGTCTTCACAATAGTGAAGGATGTGATAATCGTGTGATTTAAGATGTTCCTCAAGTTTCTCACAGGTAGAAAAGATTTTCGGACAATAATCGCAGTCAAAATAATTTTCTTCCGGAAGAGCATCACTCGGTGGCTGAGTATCAATAAGATCCGGAAGAGGTTTAACAATTGATTTTATAGAAAAACGATCTTCGTAGAGAGAAATTATATCTTCATCTTTGAGACGTGTAAGCACAATCTTTCGTTGCTTTAGATAATCCAGAAACTCCTATAAAAGAAAACTTTGAAGAAGCAAATAAAAAATATTTAATTACAAAGAAAAATTAAGAATATCATAAATATAAAAAACAAAAGTCAAGCTTGCGAATGAGAGAAAAAGAAAGAAATTCAAAAAATCTCAATTACCTTCAAGTTTGTATTGTCATTTCCTAAAACTTTGGCCAATCTCTCTAAATTTTCTTCGTTATATGACTCATTCAAGTCTTTCTTCTGCAAGCTTATTTTTTTTCGTCTCGTCTCTTCCCACTTCTGTTTCAATTTTGATAATCTCGAAGCATATTCGTTTGTATTGGTATCTACTTTCTCCTGATCTTCGTCCGTTTTCTCAGTCTCTTCTGTTTTATCGTCATCCGATATTTCTATGCTTTCAATCTGTACAGGAACTTCTTCTTGCGTTGGAACTTTTTTTTGCATTGGAACTTCTTTTTGCGTTGGGATTTCTTTTTGCGTTGGAACTTCTTTTGGCGTCGTCACTTCTTTTTGTGGTTGAACTTCTTTTGCATTCGCTATTAAAGTGGCTGGTGACTGATTACCGAGAACTTTTTCTCGTTTTTTTTTATACTCTTCAATTTGTTCCTCAATTATTTGTTCGCGAGAATCAGTACGTTGAGATGTTCCTGCTTGATTATAGCGTACAAGAAAACGTTTTGGTTCCACAGGTTTATCCACTTTTTTAACCTAAAGATCGCAAAAATATAAAATTTTGTAATTTTTTGTACAAGTGCAGTAATCATGTAAATAAAAGAAAAAAAAACAAACAAATGTTTAAATTGCAAAGCATTTTATATGTTTTTTAACTTACCTTCATCAATAGAGTGCTGTTTGCTGATCCTTTCATAGTCATGTACATAATCCCGTCCTCATTCAGAACATTTACATTCAACGGATTATTTACATCCACCTTTTGTATTTTAGAGTCCTTTGGAGCATCCTGTGAAGAATCCTCTACTCCATTTTGTGCTGCATCTTCCGCCTCGTCTTTTTTCGAGGATGGCATTAGTAACCTTCTTTTCAGAATATTCGGCTGCCTTGTTTCCTCTTTTTGCTTTTCTTCCTCATTTGTTAAGATCTGAGAGACCTCGGGTGTTACAGAAGTTTTCGCCTTATCATTTTCCACCATCACATAGGACTCAGCTGCTGTATCGTATGTGTAAATTGTGACAGCGGAATTTGAAGATACTTGTACTTCTTCATTTTCCTGTGTAGATTGATCTTCGGGGTCAAATTCCACGATAGAATCCTCATCATCCTCCCTAGTTACTTCGATAATATTCTTATCCACCTGTTTGTCTTCTTTCGCTCTAGAATCGTTTTCCGGCTCATTTTGCAGTGGAACTATCTTAACGATAGTTGTGGAAACAGAGTCGCTTTCTTCTTCATTTTTAGAAATTGTTGAGTTTTGAGAGTTTTGAGAGTTTTGGGAGTTTTGGGAGTTTTGTTGTGTTGTAAATGATTGTCGACTCTGTGTTTCCGGGACGAAAGAATCTTTCTGACATTTAGAAGGTGGTACTTCTTTTTCTGTTAAGAATATTAAAGTTTATTATTACATTTTGAAAATCATTCTGTAAGTTACAAAACAAAGATTAACAAAAACTAATATATGTTTTAAAGAAATTCCAAAATTGTATTTTTATTTATATGCAGAACATAACATTTCAATAGAATCTTTTTAAAAACTATAAGTAAACAAAATTAGTGAATACAATCATAATTACCTATATAACATGATTGTTTTTCCTGTTGTTTTGGAGAAGATTCCTTGTCTAACAATTCCTTGCTTAAATTATTAAAGATAAATGCAAGTTTTCTTTCAGCTTTTTTTATTTGTGTGAAAAATTTGTAGCTCATTTTAAGATCGTAAATGCAGTCTATACACATTTGTGTGGTAAGACTATTACGATTGATCTGATATAGATGTTTAATTTGGTGACTTAGTCGCATTTCCATACCTTTTTTGCTAAAAATATCAATCTAAAATACAAAGCATTTTTAAATTATCAAATTTACCAAGTTACCAAAACTATAATCTATGTTAATCTAATAATCTATGTTAATTGTATCTTTTCTGTTAATTGTAAATTGTATATAAAAACAGACTAAAATTAAAAACAAAAAACTCATACCAAGGGCATTTTTATACTAGCACAGGTACGGCAATATTTTGTTAGTGCTTGACGTGTCTTTTCTGAAATAGGCAACATTTTTTGTTGGCAAGTGTCATTGTCATTCCTTATAATTGAGATTGATGATTTCTGGGATTCTGTACTTGTCTCTGTAAAAGAACATAATGTATAGTTTCTTTTTTTCTAATCTTGTAGAATATCTTTGACTGTAAATATTCTTTTTAAATATTATATTACTAGAAGCATCATCGCTGTTGCTTGCAAGTAGAGAAGGCTCCACCCCGCTGTAATTGTGATCACATCTACTGCTTGTAGAAGAAAACATTTTCTTTTTCTGTTCAATATCAATTGTAACTTCAATCTGTTTTACATTCTAGTTTTTTGCAGGAATATAAAAAAAAAGACATCTCTCTTCATTCTGAAATCTAAGGCACCTGTTAAAAATTCATAAAAGTCATTTATTTTCTACAAAATACCTTTCATGTATGTTATAAAAATAAAAAAGCATTGTTTTTAATATTTATTTCCTTAAAATCCATTAGAAATTTCAAAGTAGTCAACCTTTTTATGATTCTTCAATTCAACACATAACTCTTTTCCCTCTATATGTATATATATATATATACATATAATATGGATGTATGTGGATGTGTGCATGCAAAAGAAATTTTTATGGCACATATATGTGTACGTGTACATATATAACGTGTGTGTATACGTATATACATATATACATATATATATATGTATGCTTATTTATCTATATTTGTAGTATAGAAAGCAAAATGGTAAAACAATTCTTTCGAAATTGAATTTGAACGTCATCAGACAATTCCATCAGTCAAAAAACTGAAAGAAGGGAGACTACGACCGATATCACAACGTTCCATGAAATGGTGGAACTGAGAAGGCAGAATCGAGAGTTAAATTCAATTTGATCTAGCACTGTAATGGCTAGTGTGGGCCATCAATAGGCCATACGCCATAAAGGTTAAATTCGTCAGACTCGTCCGTAAAATGTAAAGCAACGGAGAATGCATACTAACCTAGAGCATTGAAGATGGGAATGTGTATTCACACCAGACGACTCGACGTAACGGATGAGACCGATAATAACGTTTTTTGACGAGAGGAAACTCTGGATTTGCGACTAACATTCGATGCTTTATCGTTGCTCGTGCCAGATGGCGCGTAGAAATGGCGGTTCCTCCTTTCGAAGTTTCAGAATAATGGAACTTGCTCGAGTCTACTGCTTCTTGCTCAACGAACGGCACGCCATGGCGCCAATCAAGAGTACTACGTGATTCTCGCAACAGCCAATCGAACTCCTCTTCTTAGGAAAAAGATCACGCAACTTCCGCCATGAGTAAAGTAGTGATCGAGAGAGCTGGTAAAGAGACATTTATTACATAACACACTAGACCACTCACCTCCCCGTTTTGTTCTTAGGGTGGTGATCTCATTGCACCTGTTTCTCGCGTAACCAATAAACTGCGACGTTTAATATTTTTGTTAGAAATGGAAAGATATGATTGGTTATACGATACATGTCCGGTAAAATATGAGATCGCATCTTTAAAACAGACCTTTAGTGTAGTGCCAGCAGTGCTGTCTAGTGCAGAGAAAAAGAACAGATCTGATATATATAAGTTAAGAACTTTGTGAAAACGTGTACGTACATACATGTGGTTTTACTAGTTTTGGAATTGTTGGAAAAAATATTGTAAAATGTATAATCGCATAAGACAATGTCTGATTGTATCAGTGAAAATTCACAAAAGATTTACAACACAATCGAATTATGAGAATGTTTTGTTACGTGCAAGGAACTTTCGTGTAAACACTTCATGGACCAGTGCTGTGTGCAGACGTTGCATGTGTGGTAGCGTACAAAATGTTATCAAGAACGAACTTGTTCACGCAAAGTCAAAAGAAGACGCACAGCGCAAACTGGACGAATTTCTGTCCGATCCTGAGAACAAAAAGTTAGCTCAAATAATAGAATTAGAAATAGACGTCTTGCGACACAATGCCGAAAAGGTCCCTACCGGCGACATCGCTCCAAAAGAGTGGTTGATGTTATTTAAGTTACAAACCAGGTCGCAAAGAAAGTAAGTATTTCATCTTCTTCCTTTTTTAAAATTATTAAGAAATGGTTTCTTAATTTTAAGTGTCTGTCAATCTTTTGATTGAAATGTGTCTCTTCATTGTGCAGAAAATACTTGTACTTCTTGTGGCATAATGAAAAATCAAGGCAAGGTAAAGCAGCAAAGAAAGAGGCAAAGAGGACTGAGTGGCTTGCTAAAAAAGCAGAGCTAGAAAAAAAAGAAGCTGAAGATACTGATGAAATGAAATACGGACTCGGGCATAACACATTATTTATGCGCATATATGAAACAACCATAACTAACTTTTATAATGGTAGAGTCATTCTACATGCTATGATGTATGAACCAAAAGTTGTGTTTGATTGTAGCTATGAAGAACATATGACAATATTTGAGGTTCAATATTGCGTGCGACAGTTGATTATGGCATTTGCCAACAATCGTGTTCACGACAATCCTATGTTTCTTTATTTCTGTAATCTCAACAAAGATGGATTTCTCGGACAGACTTTTCACAAACAATTGCCTACTGTGTACGATGACGATTTTCCAGCAGTTGTAACGTCACAATCTTACTTGGATCTGTTCCCAAAAGAGAAGTTGGTATATCTTACTCCACACTGTAGAAATGATTTAGAAGAATTTGATCCCGAAGCAATATATATCATCGGTGCAATGGTCGACAAGGTAAGTTAAAAAATTTATCTTTTGTATGTAATATACACGTGCATATCTTTATTTTGTCTCTTTTGCCTGTTTACAGACTGATCCAAAACCCTACTCTCTGGCAAAAGCTAAAAAGCATGGTATTCGCATGGCCAAATTGCCATTAGAAAAATATCTTGAGTGGGGCTCCGGTTCGACAAAGAATTTCACTCTTAATCAGATGATGTCAATATTATTGGACGTGAGACATACAAAAGATTGGAAAAAAGCGTTGAGTTCTCATGTACCGAGTAGGAAATTAAAATCAGCCAGAGACTGTGCACTACAGAAGAAAATGGAGAGAGCCCTCAAATATGAAGAGAAACCTTTCAATCCAGCAGAATATAAGTTTATTAATAGAAAACTTAAGTAATTACGATGTGTAACAACCATTGTTACCTAATTATTGTACGTATCAGATTATATGTTCAAGAGAAGAATTTAATATTTTTACATTTCTATGAGATGTTTTTTCCGTTCCTATATTATCAACGAAACAGTTATAGTTAGTAATCAACCAGTTATGGTGATTTTATTCTATAAAAAAAAACTGATGTTATATGCAAACAAAAGAGACCAAAAATCAGAACGGAATTGCTTGTTTATTTGCGGTAAGCTGCAAACACTTTCTATGTATATACGTATCTTCTATGCGTCATATGACTTGTTCACAACGGCTCCGTTCCGATAGTGTACCAAATTATAATTTGAGTGACTTCAAACTATAGTTTGGTACACTTTGGTATATGTACCATACGATCGCCAAAAATCGCCTTAAATGTAGTTTATTCGAATTGACCATTACAGAATCGATAGTAGTCGACCAATCGCGGTTTACGTTAAATCAGTCAAATTCTTATTCGCGCGGCGATAATGAATTGACGTTAGAAATAGTTCTGTGTGTGATCACCTTAAATTAACCTCCTTATGTCACGCGTTTGAATCGCAGAATTTACAAATAATACTTTATTAATTGCCGTACAAGTGTAATTAAACATAAATATAACAATGGCGGGAGGAAAAAACAGCCAAACTGGATTTCAACCGGTAAATATATCAATGTAAAATATTAAAATTTAGATATTTTATATATGTTTACGATGTCTCTTTTTCATTGAAGGATTCTGATGTTGATATTACTTACGAAGAGCAACAAACAATTAATAAATTTGCTAGACAAAATGCTAAGCTAGAAGATTATAAAGAAGAGCTTAAAATTAAGCAGGTAATTATGTGTACGTGTATAAGTACTCGTATTTACAATGTACAGAATGAATTAAAAAACTTGGAAGATGCTTCAGATGAATTAGAGCTAATGGATGATGACGAAAAAATACCTTATTATGTAGGAGAAGTATTTGTTTATCAATCCCTTAAAAAGACACAGGTAAACTCTAGCATAATAAAATTAATATCAATTATATCTCACTGTCAGAAATGTTATATTGCTCAGCTTAAAGAAACATTACTGTCTTTTTACATTTTCTTCGTTATTATATAAATCAAACTGATAATTGTTCTTAGGATTGTTTGGAGGATGCTAAGACTAAGAAAAAAGCAGAGATTGTCAGTTTGGAAACAAAATGTGCAGATTTGAGGACTGTTATGAGTGAATTAAAAACGCAATTATATGCAAAATTTGGTAATCGTATAAATTTAGAATCAGAAGATGATTGAGTTGTTTTTCACGAATAATACTGTTTTATCAGTAAATAACTTTAAAAATGTATTATTAGAGAGTATCTGTTAACATGTAACTCTAATAATGCACAAGTTCATTTAAGTTTATATACGAGAGAATAAATAAATGAAAGTTTTCATTTTTTATATCTCAAGTATTTTTAATTGTATTTCAAACAATTTAAATTTGAAAAATATTTTTTCTATAGAGGCATAACAGACCTATGTATTTGTATATTATAACATTAAAGCAGATTTTTTGCAATTTGTATAAAATATATTGTTCTTTTTACTCACACAAAAATATTGTTCAATGTAATCATAAAACTTAATAAAGTAAATATATCTTGCACATATTGTTTTACATAACTGTACTTATAAATAAGATGGAAGTGTATTTGTAATAAAACGTAAGTAAAAGTTGACAAACAATTAACACTTCTGTTACACATAGAAATGTTAATTAATACATTAATATTTCACTTATTATCTTCTAATTTGACAAATTTCATATAAATAATTTGTAAGAGAACTGCAAAACTGTAATGCTAATTGACTAAAATTATCCAGTGGAACTGAGCCTAAAGATAGAATAACACAAGCTAAATATTGCATAGGATGGAACTAAAATTTGGATATTTGCCAATTTGGTCTCATTAGTGCCAATGATTGAAAGCACAAAGTTGTTCAATGAATTTTTATTTTAGTGTATATTTTGCTGATGGAACTCTGAAAATGTATTAACATAAACATTTCATATTTTCGAAAAACTTTTTATGATAATTATATTAAGAATAATGTAATAATAATGTAATAATAATATCATAATAATTTGCAACTTGAATTTAATCTTATAATCTCTATAATACACATTGTAATTATACATAAATAGATATATAAGTAAACAAAATATTTTATACACATATATCATAATATCTCTAAAGAAAACAACGTTATTACATTATTTATTTTATTTTAATTTAATTTAGCTATTCAGTGAGAGATATATGGTGTTTTATAATTATATTCTACTAAAACTTTGTATTTTTTTTAAATGAATGAGAGCAGCTTATGCATTTCAACTACATCTGCAATATTTTGTACATGTAAGAATTGTACACTAATTTCCTACGTATATAATTAGTTGTTCACATACATTGAATGCTTGAGTAATTCCGACATAGAGTAGTCTTTTTCTGTCATCTGGCTCTCTCTTGTGGTAAATTTAGTTTCACCTACCAGCTTCAATGTTCTCACTAGATGTTCTATCATAGCTTATTCGGTTGCTGTCTAAGGAACTTCGCATCGTATTGCAAGTTAATAGCAATAATTATTACAGCATTTTAAATAAAAAAATTTCAAACTGTTAGTGAGTACAAACCACTTTTAATGATATAAAAAAGGAAAAACACAATATCACAACAGTAAGTAAAAATAAAACAAAGTTTTACAAGAGATTTTTCAAGATACTGATTTTTTAGGTATCTTTAAACTTTATTTTTTTAAAACTTTATTTATTTATTGTTTTTTTTTTATTAAAATGCAAGTTTTTATACAACATGTGTATCATACATATTGCACATGATACAGGTAAAACTCTAATTATACAAAAGAAAACTAAAAAATCCATTTGATACAGTATATACTAAGAATTTATTTACACAAAATGGAAGTAGCGAAGGAGCTTGTATTGACTCTCAAGCAGAATAACAAGTCACATGTCGGATATGGATTGCAAAAAGAATGCGAAGCTCTCGTGGGCCATATTCTGCAAAACATGGTCAGATCTCAAATGCCTCCTCTGCATGCTGTAACGAAAAATGAAGAAGATTCCATCAGATACAGAGAAGAAGGTACACGCGCGTGGAAATTTATATAAATATATTTGCTTGTAATCTTTCGATGTATAACTGTTTTATGTGACAATATGTTTAAATGTTTTTTAATCGCAAAAAATGAAAAAAATCTTCAGGCAATCAGCATTTTGTGATGGGCGATGATTTGGAAGCTATCGAGTGCTATACTTTGAGCTTGGCATATGCCGACAGTGATGAGCTCATGGCATACGCGCATGCAAATCGATCCGCCGCTTTGTACAGAAAACAATTGTACAAGGAATGTTTGATAGACATTGACGCGGCCGTGTCTCACGGATATCCGAAAGAGAAACAGAAGAATTTGAAAGAACGGGGAGACAAAGCGATAATGGAAATAAAGAAACTGTTGCAAATGGATGATTCGGAGAATATTGACGATCGAAAACTCGCGGACGAGCTGCATCTTTGCGAGGAAAAGTCTAGCGCAAAGTTGCAAAACGCGAAGGAACAAAATGGGCGAACAACGGAAAAAGATCGGGAAACAAATGTTTTGAAGAAGCAAGACGGATTAGCACACGAAAATTATCTTTATTACACGACAAAAGTCCCGCCGCAAAAGCCGAGGTACTTGCAGAACGACGATTTTTCTAAGGTAACGTACGGCCCGAGTGAAGAAGTACCCGCCGTCAGCGATGGTATCGCGATATCTTTTTCCGAGAGATACGGAAGACACTACGTAGCGACGCGAGATTTTAAGCCTGGCGATATAGTCAGTATCGAGGATCCGTACGCGCACGTTATTTAATATATATATATTAATATGCACAGATATAAGAAAAGTAAATAGTAAAAGTAATTATTTTTACTCCACACACAGGTATTACACACACTGTCACTACTGTCTATCCAGAAGCTACAATTTAATTCCTTGCCCAAAGTGTCCGATAGCTCAGTACTGTTCGGAAAAATGCAGACAATTGGCGTGGAAAGTGTGTCATGAGACAGAATGTCCGATTCTGAAGCTGTTGACCAACTTGCTTAATGTCGACAAAGATAAAATAAGAATGATTTCAAAGATCATACGACTGTTGATAGTGGTGACTGAAAATGGAACGAAACTAAAAGAGTTGCAGGAAGATATGAAAATCGCGGAATCTAATTCAGGTTCTTTGCAATACTAAAAACTCAGAAACATCTCTGTCATAAAATGATTAACGACAATGAATGATCTCATGATCTCTATAATTAATTATATTAATTTCTTGTTTTATTATAGACAGTAGAACAGCGGGATTTACTGACACCGGAATATTAGATAGTTTCAGTGCGCGATCTGCGCTGAGTCTAGCGACTAACATGACCACGAGACCGCTTATTGGAATCAGCGCGTTTGCTTGCATCTCGGCTCTCGCGGTAATACTTTTGGCCACGCAAACGAGATTCTTTCCCAAAAAGTACGAAATTGACGATCTGAAGGATATCAGCGAATTTTCCGAACTCAAGTTTTGCGCCAGCATAATGTTCCGTGCCTGCGTGATAATGTCTTCTAATTGTTTTTCAGTAAGTGCGGAGTTGTTTGTTTTATGTGATTATTAAAAGAAAACTATATTGAATAAAATTACTTTGCAGATACAACAAGAACCTGGGATCATATCGGGCTCGGGCTTATACGTGGCTCACAGTTTGTACAATCATTCTTGCGCGCCGAATACGTTTCGACATTTCGAAGGGCTCACGATGATCACGCGCGCACTGACTCCCATACGACCCGGAGATCAGGTATTCACGAGTTACGGAGGTGTGTACGCGCACATGCCTCAAGACGAACGGAAGCAAAAGATATTGCAGGATTACTTCTTCGATTGCGACTGTCCGGCGTGCGAGAACAACTGGCCAACGTACAACGAAGTTCTGCGAGATCACGTCGGTTCTATCTCCAAAAACAAGCAGCTTGTCGAGAAGTTGAAGCCCTTTAGAAAGAGATTGCTCGAAAACATGTACGACATCGAGGCGGTAAAAGCTGTTCTCGATATATTGTACAAGGAAGTGGACAAACAACCGTGTGAGGAAATACTCCATGCGGAGCAGTACTTGAAGAGTTACTATCTGGGTAAATTTAAGTGAATGTGTCACGTTTAAACGCTTTGCGCTTACGCACAGGCTTTGTATGCATATATATCTCATGCTTATTGCATTCTGCTTTGGCAGCGATATGTTAATACGTGTGTTTTCAGCTTGATATAATCATGCTTTGTTTTTCTCTTATTACAAACAATAAAATTACTTTTCAGCAGCATTACCGTTATGATTTATTCCCTTCTTTTTTTCTGCTTACTGCTATACATTGAAATAATTTCAGGAAGCCCATAAAATTAACGTAAGATGTTTTTCTGAATTCCAGATCCGTGATCTTCAATTATGGAAGACATTTATATATACATATACAATATTTTTTTCAGTTTCTGTAAATTTTACAGTTTTATTCCTCGTTATTCTGCGTGTATGTTTACATTACCTATGTATGGATTCTGTGTATAGTATAAATTTTTACAGAAGATATATAGAGATTAGTCACTTTGTCTTACCCCTTACAACATTTTTCCTTCTCATAAACTTTGTTTAAAATGTAAATTTATATAATTGTAAAATACATTTGTTATAAACAAATTTACATACAATTATAAAAGATATATTCATGAGTAAATATCTGTACGTATTTTAAATACATTTATGTATTTCTATATTAATTAAGTTAATATAATTACTCATATAGTTTTAAATGTCTATATTGCAGTTATTTATGCAATGAGCGCGCGTATTTTCAAAACATTCGTACTTATGTTCGTATTGTTTAGCCAGAGACCTCTACTTACCTGTGCGCAAACAACGCCAACGTGCGTCAACGGCGGTCATATTGCAACAGTGTAATTGAGTGTAATCATGTGCAACATCATGTTGTAAACGATTGTCGCAGCTGTTCGTAATTTATAATTTGATAGTTTATACTCGAAGCCAGATGGAAGTTAGTAAATAAATTTTTTTTATAAAATTTTTACGTTACACATATTCAACATGTCGCGACATCGAGATGTCCGCTGTATGAATTACTCAGATGGTAAGGATTGCGATTATAAGTTTGGCACACATTTTTTTGATATATTTATATAAGCTTCCGTTTTTTTGAATTGTTGATTTTTCAAAGTAACTTTTGATTTGACATTACTCTCTTTTACTTTCTTTTTATTGTGGTTGTACTGTAAGATATGTGTGCATAAGATATGGCAATATTTTTTTTAACCTTCAATTTGGTTTTTAATCAATAATTTTTACTTGTGCAAAGTCCGGTTAATGCAATTCGAAATGTGTGAAATATTACATAAAATCCACTCTGTTTTGTTTCTATTTAATTATTCACAATATAAAAGTTGTACATTCTTTTATATATTTTATAAAGATATTAAAATGTGTCTATACCTGAGCAGTATATGTCTGATTACAAGATAAACACTTGTGTTTATATTATATGTATTGTATTTTAAAAACTCTTGTGCAGAATATGACGGCTACGATGACGTTTATGGACATTCAGTGGAAGACGATTATTGCGTGTCACCTAGTGGTATGTTTTTATTACAGATTGTTGTGCGTGGAAATCTTTTATGTTACTAATAAAGTATATTTGTATAATAATTGTGAATGTGATGTAATTGTGATGTAATTGTAAATGTGATGTAATTGTGTGTGTATACAGCGGAGCAGTTCTTGTTTGATCGGAGCAAACAACAGAATATTGCATCATTTATCACAGAACCAGACATAGTGGAAGATAATGAAGATGTTGATGAGCCTTCGCCATCGTCCAATAAAGAGAAGTTTGATCTTTCTGAACTGGAAAGAGCAAAACTAATATCCTGTATGGAAACTATCAGAAATGTGATAGGTGACACTGTGTCTGAATCAAAGCTGAGAGAAACAATCATCCAATCAAATTTTAATGCTGAAGTGGCACTTGATACTATTCTGAAGGAATCCTCACCAAAAAATATCACTGGTATGTAATCTGTCAGAGTAACTTATGTAATTCTGGCAAATATAATACAATTTTGATATTTGGTTTCTGCAGTATGTCATAAAAATTCCTGAGAATGGTTTTTTGGTTTTGAACTGCATTAGTGTCATTTTTATGCTGATCTTTTGTGAACATTTCAATTTACTTGATCAGGCTGCTTTTGATTAAGTAAAAATGACACTAACTTCAAATCCGAAAACCATCTTTAAATAAAATATTCTTAAGTTTATATATTTTTAGATACATCAATAAATAAGGAACGTTTGGAACGACATCCAGGTATGTGTCAGATTAGAAAATTATGATTTATTATGATTTTGAACATTTATTTTTTAACTCAGTGTTGTGAAATATCTGAGATATTTTAATGATTTCGTGTTTTTGTTTTTGTTTTTTTTTTCATGTTTTCTCTGCTACACTGGACTTCGTCGGTAAGGTAAGATGTTTCACTTGATAAGCCTAATAAGTCTATGTTTACAATACCCAGATTTTCTTTTAACAAAACCCAAATGTCGCCTAAAGATTCTTCGTCTATATCTCATTCAAATAATATAAACAATGTTGAAGACATACAACAATCCTCCAATACTTTTTCATCGCTAGCGGAACTTGTTTCCTCTCATGCAAAGTCTGTAAGCCCAGATGCGAAAAAGTTAACTTCGTCAACTACCACCAATGCACCAACTTTCAGTTCTTTAGCCGCTTTAACGGCACATCATTTGCAAAACTCTAACTCGACTCACAGTATCAACCTTTTCGATAAACAGCAGTCGTCGAGTTCGCAGTTTGCTATTCCAAAATTTTCACTCAAGAAAGATAACAGCGACGAAACAGAAAGTGTGCAATTTCCAAAATCTCGCGATAACGAGACTAGTAAGAGGCTGTTAATATCTCAGACAAGAACTCAAATGATGGCAAATGCTCCGGACAAAAAATCAATCGACTCACTCCGCAAGGATTTTTCAAATATGCACATCTTGCTCAGAAACAATATCTTGGCAGATGTAAGATCGGATAAAAAACTTGAAAATTCATTGAACGTTAAAAATAACATTCACGTAGCATCACCTGACAATTGCGTGGTAGATTTGAGTACTGCTTTGAAGGAAGTGAAACTGTTGGCTGACAACAATTCTAATAACAAGAATTTGAATTCGACAATTTCAAAAAAGTTTTACGACATGCCTAATTTGGAATATATTGAGGATAACGGCGCAATGCTAAATGTGTTACCTGTTACTCTAAATTTACGTGCTTTGAAACACGCTCGTCTTCCATACGCAAAAACGACCGTTTCCGTGTTTGGAAGAACTTTGTGTAAACAGTGGAAGACGAGAAAACCAGTTCTTAAAGTTGTTGAACACCGTTATCATCAAATCACGCCTTTTGACTTTTCTATTCCTTATCGAACCACGAAATAAATAAACCTAACAAATACACATACGTACGAACGTGTAAATAAAAAAGACTGTAGTTTAATTAAACGCACTTTTAATTTTTTATTGAGATGTCTATTCTCTAAAAAACACAAAAAACAAAAAAAAATATCAAGGAATATTTTTATTCGGGAAGAATTGAGAACTTTTTTTCGGGAGATCAATTACATCTTTTTGTACATGTTAGGAAGAAATAATTTAACCAATTTATTCGACTAAATATGTCTTATTTTTTTATTATACATTATTTGTATTAATTTTTGTCCAAATCATTGATAATATTGCTTGAATGTTCAAACGGAAAAACGTATACTTGTACGTGTTGTGTATAATATACATGCATAATATATTAAATGCATAATACTACTTGCATAATATATTAAATCGACGAAGTACAAAAAGCTTTACATTTATGTACATTTATTTTTATGTACATAAAATAATTGTCGAATACAGTAATTTATCGAATATATTATAGACAGTTAATTGTATTTTTTCACGCGCGAATAATTGTAACACGGCTGAAAATAAATTTCATACTAGGTAAATTATCGTCAAGCAAGCCTGTGCTGCAAGTTACAACACCTTCTACCGTAAAAGTAGTACCCGCCGGGACAAAGCCCGTTATAAAAGGCTTCGATTTAAGTGGCGTAGAGAACGCGGATTTACTGAGTCTACGTTGCCAGAGTCCATCCTCCAATCGAAACAGCCCTGAAACTAAACGCCGAGAGGATATCATACAGAAGGAGAAGAAGACACTTTCGTCGAAAACAAACAGTCCGAGATGTCAGTCTCCGGTATCAGGACACGTAACACCTGAGTTGGACTCTAAAGTGAAATCAAACGTATCGAGTGAGGAGAAAGTGGACGTGCAAGCAATATACAAAAACAAGAGAGGCGACAGTAAGGAACAACTTCACCTGGTGGTCGTGGGACACGTTGACGCCGGGAAGAGCACGTTGCTCGGACGATTGCTCTGCGACCTAGGTCAAGTGCCGCAAAGACTCATTCACAAATATCAACAGGAGAGCAAGAAAATAGGAAAGCAGTCATTTGCTTACGCTTGGGTGCTCGATGAGACTGGCGAGGAAAGGTGATTACTAGTACATTTTCTTACAAAAGCATTGCGGAAGAATTACATCACTATAATATATTTTTAATAGAGAGCGAGGAATAACCATGGATATAGGCCACTCGAAGTTCGAAACAGACACGAAATCCATCACTTTACTGGACGCACCTGGCCACAAGGATTTCATCCCGAACATGATAACTGGCGCCACGCAGGCAGATGTTGCTTTATTAGTAGTTGACGCGACCAGAGGCGAATTCGAAACTGGATTCGATAGTGGAGGGCAGACGCGCGAACATGCACTGTTGCTACGTTCTTTGGGTAATCTATCTTATAACTGATGTAACTTTAATCTATTTTTCTGATTGTACAGGATTGTTTTTTCAACTTGATTTGTGTCCCGAATTTTTCTGGTATATCCAATAGGAGTATCGCAACTGGCGGTAGTCGTGAACAAGCTGGATACTGTAAACTGGTCTAAGGACAGATTCAACGAGATAGTCGATAAAATGAGCGTGTTTTTGAAGCAAGCTGGCTTCAAAGATACAGTTACTTTTGTACCTTGTAGCGGTTTGTCCGGAGAAAATATTGTGACGAAACCGAAAGAGCAGCTCTCTAACTGGTAACGGTGACATTTCGATGTTAAACCTGCGCAGTCTTATTTCTTTCTCTTATGAAGTGACTTTACAGGTATACCGGACCTACTCTAGTCAATGTAATCGACAATTTCAAATGCCCGGAACGACCTGTAAATAAGTCATTCCGTTTCTCAGTAAACGATATATTTAAGGGTACAGGATCTGGATTCTGCGTGTCCGGTCACGTTGAAACCGGCATGGTGTCTTTAGGTGACAAGGTTTTAATTTTACCCCCAAACGAAATCGCAGTTGTTAAAGGTTCGTTGATTCAGTGAAAATTGTTCTTCCAGTAGTTGAGAAGATTTATATCTGATACTTGTTTTAAATCGCGTATCTTAGGTATTCAGTCGGACGATGTTTCGACGACAAACGCATTTGCCGGCGATCACGTCGCATTGACACTAGCCGGAATCGAACAGCAGAACGTAGGCATCGGTAATATTATCTGCAATCAGCAGAATCCGGTACCCGTGACGACGTGCTTTCAAGCGCACGTGGTGATATTCGCAATTGCGAAACCGATCACGAAAGGACTTCCAGTGGTGATGCATCAGCAATCCTTGGTACAACCAGCGGTGATCACGAAATTAATAGCGCAGCTTCACCGGAGCACCGGCGACGTGATCAAGAAGAAGCCGCGCTGTTTGCTGAAAAACTCAAGCGCGATCATCGAAGTCACGACGCATAATCCAGTCTGCATGGAGTTATATAAGGATATTAAGCAGTTAGGTAGAGTTATGTTACGATTAGAAGGTACTACTATTGCAGCAGGTTTGATCACAAAGATTTTGTGAATTTGATCCTACACAAAGAAATATAGAGTCTCGAATTTGCAATACAAGTTTTTTCCACATTAGAATGATGATAGGAACTGTGAGAAATCATAGAATTTAAAATATTTACATACATATAAATATATATGCTGCCGCTACATGTATGTACATCACAGGAAAACTCTATAGGTTGTTGTTTCGTTTTATTTAGAGATTAATGCAAGAAGACTTTACTCATTGCTGTAAAATATATTTCTAATTATTTTTAATATTTTAGAGTGTGATGAATTTGATATATATACGTCCACAATAAAAAGATTATACTATGGTTATCAATAAATTACATTAATTCCTGATTTATTTGTATTATTGAAATGTTACTTAATAATCTAAGATTTGTTTAAAGACGAGCATTAAGAGTAGCATTACAACGAAAGTTTTTAATAAGCATTAATATACATCTCTTTTTTGCATGAGTTAGAAAACTTGTATAAAAATAATTTATATAAAATTTACAAAAGATCAAAATGCTTCAACAAAATAAACTCAAGTATTTAAACTTTTTTTTTACCAAATTATTGCTCATTTAACATTTTGCTTATAATTATTATCATAAATAGAAAGATTTTTGATAAGTTTTTATCCTTGACAACTTCTGCAACCAAAAAATGGAACGTTAACATTGTTCCCTGTATTTGGTCTACCAAGTCTGCGTGGTGGAGGACGTGGCCTGTGTAACAAACAATATACAATAAGTTGCAAATGCTATATCTCATACCATACAATTAGAGATGCTAGATTTCAATATGGATACTGTACCCAGATCCTGGTCGATAATCTCTTGTATATCCTGTACTTCCTCCTCTGTTCATGCCAGGGCTAATCAATGTTTGAAAGCTAGAAAGAAGAAAAAGTCAAGTAAAAGATAAAGTTTGTGCAATATATTACAATGTAATATATTACAACTAATACTATATATCACTTACAACATAATGATCATGTATAACACTCCTGTGAAGAATCCAAAAATTCTTTTCAATCCCCATGGAGCAGACTGCACCAAATCCCCATCTACAAACACATTTTAATGTAGTTTTGAATTTAAATAAGCACAGTTTTGTAAATTCTTTTTCATTTTTATAAACTCTACAAATTAGAAGTGTTATGTGTGTAATATGTTAAATATAAAGATAAAAATTATACCTCCAGTCACATAAGCCATGTTTGACAGCAGCACTGAACACACTTCTTGATAAAAAAAAATCGTTTGTTTTTATTTTGTAAAGTTCGTAATGTTTGATAATGACTCCTCTTCACACTCTTCTAGATGTCTAGGTGTTGTAACTGGTTATAATCGCTAGCAAATAGTCAAAACTCATATATCACACGCATCTGACGCATTCTACGATTCTCCTCTAAGTACACGTCAGAGTCAGACAAAATGCTATGTAGATATTATAGGCTGCGTTCCGATATTCACTGCCAGTACTGGAAATCTATAGCATATGTGACGTGAAATATAGATTTTCAGTACTGGCAGGAAATATCGGAATGCAACCTAGATTGGTGCAGGAAATCAGCATCAATGCCATCTATGATGGTCATCAGGAAGTGGATAAACAAAATTTCATTGTTCCGCATAATACCGACAGAAAAAATCGCGCCAATCCATGCCAATCTCTTTCAGTCAATGTTGAGTGCAATTGAGGGATAAACGAAAAAAAGGAGACAGTTTGAGATACTTCAAGAGTGATGATCAATAAATCTCTTGAGCTTCAACAATCTTGTAAGTCTTCAATTACTGCTTGATTTGATACAGTTGTAAGTAGTTCAGTGAACCAAAATAACAAAGTCTCCAACCATCAGATTGTTCGGACAAAAAAAGACAAGATATATGTATATGTATAAACATAGTGTATAAAAAAAGAAAACCTTTATTTAACTTTTTCTATTCGTTCTAGAACGTCGCTTAGCTAGAAGTCATTATAGTAACACATAAGGTTAATATGAGAAAAGAGATTTATACAGAGTCAAGTTGCTGCATATTTCGCAAAAGTTCAACAAGAAGTTTTTCATGTATATATTATACAATTTTCCATGTGTGCGTATTCGTTGTACTGTTATTTTACATATTTGCACTAAATGTATTGCCTGCATCTCTTTTATAAGAAAAGAAGTTAGGATATTGACTTTTAAGCGAAAAACATTTATAATTTTATCGTTGTGCCAATGTCTCTTTACCATATATGTATATAGAAAAGAATTGTCATGATTCTTATGACATAATGCCTGTCTCAAGACCTCCCTTCTTTAGTGCCGCTTTTCTAAAATATATTACATAATTCTGTCCTGTAAATAGTAAGATCTCGTAGGTGAGACCATCAATCAAACATATCTTGCCGATTATATTTCTGATCGTCACGCGCTCTCACTTTCACCCAGAGACCACCTTGCGCTCTGATCGTCATTCGAAACTTGGCTCTTATTTCTTCTTTGCCGGTTACCGACTCTAACCGGCATTTCCTCAGAATGGCACTAATGACCGACTTCATCTCGAGCATGGCGAATTTATATCCTAAAAGAATACGAGAATATGTGTGTCTCTTTTATTTCTCTCTCTCCTGTCATTTAAAGAAAAGATTTTATTCTAATTTTACATAATATCTTATTCGCGCATTCTTCTATTATTCGAGTAACATTTTTTCTTTTCTTACCAATACAGTTGCGAGGACCAGCACTAAACGGTATGAAGGCATAGGGATGCATTTTTTTGGAGTTTTCAGGACTGAAACGTTCTGGCTTGAAGCTGTGAGGATCGGGAAAATGATGAGACAGACGATGCGTCATATATGGTGCTATAAACACGCCGCAACCAGCTGGTATCACATACTTTCCTACGGAATACGTAAGTAAAGCGACGTTACAATAATATTTACAGTTAGTTTTGTGAGCTATTCCTGGGACAAACATTCTCTCTCAACGCACACTGACAGTTTCCCGCAAAAATTCTCACCTGTTTTTACATCTTGACTGAGCGTCCGCGCAAAAAGCGGCACGCTGGGATACAACCTCAAAGATTCCTTGATACACATGTCCAGATACTTCATCTCTTTGAGATCTGCCATAGTGGGCAGTCTCTTGTCGTCGCCGAAGATCTTATCCAACTCGTCGATACATTTTTTCTGACATTTGGGATTGTTCGCCAGAAGAAAAAGCGTTATTGCGGTAGCAGTGCTGACCGACTCTTGGCCGGCTAGCATGAAGGTGCAACATTCCTCGATAATGTCTTGCTCGCTGAACCAGGGATTCTTCTCTCTTACTTCGACCATGTACTCGAGCAAACACATCTTTCTGGTCGCGCTTGTCTTATTGTCATTTTTGCTCATAAACTCACGCTTCTCTTTCATCTTCTTGAAGCAAAAATCGAGGAGAGCTTTCTGCTGTCGTTCCTCCGATCTTCCGGCTTCCGTCAGTCGGTAGATCCAATCGATTAACAACCACGGTCGCGCGAATCTATCCATCATCATTACCTGACCCCTATTTCCGCAAAATATGCACAATAATTATCTTTAATAGAATTAAACTTATACATGTTATATATTACTCACTTTCTGAATGGTGTGTCATCCTCCTCGTCGTTGCTTTTCCGATTTGTCATGCCCAAAACCGTTTCTGAAAACAGTCGCTATTATTATATCAGACAATCAATATTTGGCATGGAGATAAGTCATCACATCTTTCGGAATGCCGACGCGCGTGATAATGGAAATGGTGTTTCAAGTGCGTACGGTCTTTTCACAGACAGCATCATCAACGATATACAAATATTAAAAATCAACAAAGGCAAAGATGATGCGCGCACCGTACCACTAGTCATTTCTCATGTTAATTCGTTAGTTATGCGCTTGCCGCTGTATAAACCATGTTGGTATAAAAGAGGCAAACATTAACAGCCATTTGCGATCAGCGTTAATTTCTATGAACGACAGCTTAATAAATAACTCCTTTTATTGTAAACAAATGGAATCAAAGGCCGTTGAAGCAAACACAGATGTTGATGTGTGAATGGTAGAAACAGTTTATTGAAATTTTTGCAAAATGTTTTCGACCTTGTATTATATTGATAATTCATATATATTGATAATAGTAATTCAATATAATAATTGTAGAATATTGCACTAAAAGATTTTTTGTTTATGTTTTTTTCCTCCAATAAAATTGCTTTAGAATAGATATTCAATTTCGTTTGATATTTAATAATTCACTTTTTGTTTAATAAATTTGCATTTTACACACATACCACAGTCACGTAGAATGCTTTATGTAATTGAATATAAATAAGCCATTATGAATTGTGTTTAAAATTATATGAGCAGAATGGTCTTTTACTTTCAACTCAGTTTTGCAAGTCAAATACGTTCCCTTTTAAAAATGCGAAAAGAACTGAC
Organism: Pseudomyrmex pallidus; assembly: GCA_014825455.1. Classification (NCBI taxonomy): domain Eukaryota; kingdom Metazoa; phylum Arthropoda; class Insecta; order Hymenoptera; family Formicidae; genus Pseudomyrmex; species Pseudomyrmex pallidus. The sequence goes on along the minus strand of QVNV01006835.1, from coordinate 4,761 downwards.
AACCATCTCTAACCATCTCTAACAAGTATTTCTCAAAGCATTAATCAATGAGTTGTATGTCGCACTTTATATTCATTTTGAAAAAATCATAAAAGAATTCTACGATTCTGAGAACCAAACGTCGCAAAAAGCTTAAGCAAAAAGACAGGATAACTCACCCATCAATATATCATACACCGAATTGTTAACGAATGTAGTGACGTTTATAGTCTCGCCGTTCTTGAGTAGCTTGTCGACCAGAACATCGGCGCACTCGTTAAACGTTTTGATAAATTTTTCCAGCATGTTCAGATGAAAGGCCGGCTGCAGGATTTTCCGGTGCATCTTCCACTTGTGACCTTCTCGCGTAAGCAGCCCCTTGCCCAGAAAATTATCGAGCAACTTGTAGAAGAATATCTTCTGCGTGTGCTTCGCGCTGCTCAACACCGTCTGAATATCCTCCGGTTCTGTGAGCATGATGTACGGCACAAGTGTTAGCCATATCCGAAAAATGCGGCCGTAATTCTGCGACTCGTATATCATTTTCTGCAACACTAAAATTTCAATTTATTAGAAATATTTGCGAAATCATCTCCGACTATATTAGTTTTTTTTTCTTTTTATTTATTCCGCTGAAATTTTTTCGCACACAAGATACGAGGTAAAATTACGACAATTTCACATGATTAGAAAATAATGTAAGTCACAAACAACAATCTTATCGTTTCACTCACAGTTTCCTTCAAGTACGACATTTATATTCCCGAGAATGGGCACTGTCTTCGGTCCGTCGAGAGAGAAAATAAAGCTGAGGATTCGAATGTACTTTTTCAACGTGTACACAGCGAAAATTACGGCTAAAACGGCAAGGTAGATCCACATCATTTTTCTGGCGTGTAATCAAAACTGAATAAAAAAAAAATACATTAAACGTTAGATAGTCGAAAATTGTGACAAAGTTAAAAGAAAAAATATTGTTTAAAGTAAATCTATAAAAATCAAAAGACACAACACAACATAAACATAAACTTCATCAACACTATATAAGAGGAAAGCTAATAAGTGATAAAATATCAAAACCTCTATAAAACTGAACATGAAAAACGTTCACACAATCAAGAACAATTTCAGACTGACAAACAGCAGTAAAGTAACTTTTATAGTAATGAAATATATTATATTTATTAGTATTTGTATATCTAATTAATATTTTAAAATTTTTATTTAATATTTCTTGCTTTTCGAGAATTAGTACCAGTAGTAATAACACAGTATCGTTAACATGTTTTTTTGCATTTAATTATACATATTTTCTTACTATTTTCAAACTTCGTCTTATTATTACACAAATATATAGTTTTTTCGTTATTGAAGATTTTATTCCTTATTTGTATAAGTAAATTATACTTGCTGTTTCGTAACATGCGAATTATATTCTCATTATACATTCATTTATTACTGATTTAGTACAACAGAATTTTTAGGATATTCTGAGATGAAATACGACTCAATACGACAATGATGAGGCTATTTATTATATTAAGCTTCTTGAATTTTTAAATTATAAGTGATTAAGAGCCACATAAATTATAGTTACACACAATGTAGCGTATTGTGTGGACTATTTTAATTTCTTCGGTACGGCGTTCGTTATCTGTTGTTCGATCACGGTCGTTTTTACCATTTATCTGTATAAAGAATTTCGCAGAACTAGCAAAGAACATAATTTATATTTTTTAATCATTTCTCAATCCTATTGGCGAAAAAAGTCGATGACACAAAAGTATTCTGTCGTGCTTCGTCTTCGATCAAGACGCCAAAAAAAAAATTATTTGTTCGCCAAGTTCCACATGGGTATTTAACATCTACTTTGCATTAACGACGAGTGCTTCGCGGACAATCATATCCCGGTAAAAAATTTTTCATGTATAATTTAATTCATATAAAATTATACATACTTATACACAAATTAACATTAAGTAACATTTGTAATTTTGTCTGGAATATCTCTGAAGCCATTCTCTTAAAACAAGAAATTTTTCAAGTATAAAGTTGTATGGACATATTCGGCATATAAATTTGCATAATTAATAATGTTAATTTGTGTATAAGTATATTACAATTATATATGAAAAATTGTTTACTGGAATATATTGCATAATAATAAGTTTCACAAGAGGTGAGAAAACAGAATCGAGATTGTACAATATATGCAGAATAACTTGTCAAGACGTTAATACGTCAAATTTCTATTTGCAATGATAATTATGTTTCTTACTTCCAGTAACACTTTGACAGTGATGAAAAAAGTGAAAGCTAAAATAGTGTCTTTATATTCGGTATCGTCATTTGTCATTGGCGAGAGAGAAATATGAGTAATAATAACAACAGTATAATTTTTTGCCTTCGCACACATGGAATAATATTATAATATTTAGCACCCACAAAAACGATCGTACTAAATTTAACGGTCTGTGACAAGATCTGAAAATCGAATCCAAAGTAGAAAAAAAGTTTTTTTTTTTTTTCATTAGTTTTGCTGTCTCAAGTGAGACGAGGAGGTTTTACCTTTTCACTTATTTCACGCAAACGTAACACTTCTTTGCCAAACACTTATTTCGCTCGCGAACAAAAAACGTAACTTTCGCCAATTATAATTTTCGAAAAGAACTTGTCGCAATTTGAAAGAACGGAATTGACTACACACACCACAAACGCGAATACACACACGCACGCTAATACCTTGCAATCGATACGACATCGAGTAACTAACTCGCGCGCTCTTTTTTAATGTCCGCGTATTTATACGATTGCAAAGATGACACCATTCCCGTTTGAAAAAAAATGCACAAAATATTTGCAACTGCTTTGCATCACAAACCACGTTCATCTTTATTTTGTCGTTCCTCTTCATTAACATTCCTTTTTAATAAAGTGATTTCTTCCTGTATCACACACACACAATCACAATCTTTGCAAACTTATTATAATACACATTAATAAGATCCTATATTTAGAGCCACTAGATAATTTCCCGTTTGCTTAGTTGTTAATGCGACAAATAATATTGGTGCGATGACGTTTCCATTTTTACTTTGTATGTCGTATATATTCATCACGTGTTTCATTCAAATTTTACTTTAATCACTTTTCTGCATTTCTTCACATAAAAGAAAATTATTAAAAATTATTTTTAAAAATTTCACAAACTTTTCATAATTATTACAATTATCACGGCATCCGCGCGCACACGTACAATTGTCCTTGATTATTTTCGAAGAAAGGTTCACTTCTACGCAGAATGTAAAACAAAATCGTGCATAGAATCGTTATCGGTTTGGTCTCGCGTGTTTTGTTTTTGCGCAAAAAAATCAACAATACGGTAAAATGACACCAAATTGACAGTCTGGTCATCTTAAAAAAAAAAAAAAAAAGACAAAAGACCGTGTCTTACCTCTAAACGTTATAAAAATGTCATAATCTCGCGGATGCTGCTTGTCTGCTTCAGAGACAGATAGAGCGAGAAAAAAAGAAGGTGAAGGAGGAGTACTTAGGTCCACATTCGCGATCAAAACGATCGACTGACTAAACCTTGTTGCCTGCACGCTGCTAGTTTATACTGAGATTGTGTTTTATGGCACCTGTTAAAAACGGCAATTCACACCCCAATCACGTATTCGCTGATGCGCGTGCAAGGCGTGCTTCTCTAATGCCCGGCGTTCGGACTTCTGGGAGGCAAAACCGATCACCAAAGTGGTGGGCGATGGGAACGATGCTTCACATGCATCATTCCGTTCACGGTCGTTATAGGGCGAAACACAAGATGCTCAAGGAACTCGGCCTCAAGGATGAAACGCGATCGCTCGAATATTTTAATAATCATGCATAATTCAATCCGATTGTTGTTACTTATCATATTTGGCGCCGTGTTTTTATTTGTTGCATAAAATTAACGTGTATGTAAATATACTTCTTGATTGTCGGACTTGTGTGCACGCGCATCTTTCGGAATTTCATTTATTTCCCAGTGAAATGCTCGCGACGTATTGTGCGGATTCTCACAACAATCAGTTGGCTATAGTTTAACAGAAAAAGTTGAACATGAAAAAATATCATAAAATGACAATGATTGTCAAATATGGTAAGATACAGTACAGAACACTATATCAAGGAAAGTAGTTATTTATTTATTTTATTTATTTACAACAATTAGAGTACATATCAAGTACACGTGCTAGATAGCACATTCTATAGAGGCGCAGTGCCTGTACATAGATCTAATTATATATAACGATATATAAAGAAAGAAAACATAAAAAACAAAAAATAATAAAAAGATAAAATTAATAGAAAAAAAGAAAAAAAAAGATAAACAAAAAACTTATTATTACGGCTCCTATATTTCTCGCATATTAATCAGTCCTATATAATATATACTACTTGAGTTTTTATGCTTCAACATTCATCTTTATTTTTAGCTCAGTTCCTTTATTAAGTTCGAATTTTTGATTATCCACGCTTTCTTTTTTAACAACAGTTCTTTTTTAACAATTAATAAAGAAACGTGTTCTTGGGCTCATGCGTTTTTAAAACTAATGAATATATTGATACGGTCATGAGAACCGGTTGCAGAATGGATGTTTTGCAGAATTATTCGTGTATATATATATATATATATATATATATATATATTTTTTTTACATATATACACGTATATATATATATATATATATATATATATATATATATATATATATATATATATATACACATATATATATA
>QVNV01006834.1:0-80933 GCA_014825455.1 Pseudomyrmex pallidus | reverse complement strand
TTGTGAAAGTTTTGGGTACGTTTCTTCAAAAAACGCCTTGTAAACCCGGTATGCCGGGAAAGCAATAAACTTACTACTACTACTACTACGTGGAATATGATATAAGTTAGCAAACTTGTACGATTGTTTATCAAAAAAATTTTGTTTATAATATTACATAAAATTAATAAAAACTTCAAACTAAGAAATATATAAGGCCAATACGAGCCATTTCCAAGGTGTTGTGCAGAAACATATATATGTATATACATATACGTGAATAGTGAATAGACGTGTAAATTTTTACACGTGAGTTTTTGAATTGAAATATCAATTCTAAAATTCATATAGGATGCTTGGATTTATATTATTTCTTTACTTTCTATTCTAAAACATCAGAACCATAAGAAGAGTTAATAAATTATTAAATTTTATTTTTAATGCAAATTCAAATCGTCGAGATCGAAATTTATTTTCGTATCAATGTGATAAGATTTCGATAAACTTAGATCTTGTTTCAGCGTTGCAGTTTTACTATTAACAACATTACCATTTTGCGTGGAAGATTTTAACAGGCATAGCGCATCCGCGGCACATGCAGCTTTCGCAAGATCCGCCGCAGTTTGTCCTAGCATATCGACACTGTTCGGATCTGCGCCGTGTTCTAACAGAAATTCGATCGTTTCCACATGATTGTGAAGAGAAGCGAAATGTAACGGTGTACGTTCGGAGACATTCTTCTGCGACAAATCCGCACCGGCTATCAAATATGACTCCGGTAGCCGCGGCCACGCACATTTTCTCTCCTATCAGTAAAGCGTTGCCGTGAAGATGCGCGCCGCAATGCAACAGCACCTTGATAATCTAGAAAAATCACGCGGACATTGCAGTTCAAGTTAACAGGGAATTATTTATTATGTTTTTTTTATCATGATGATCGTATTCGATCGCATCTGTAAGAGGTGTGCGGTCGAACCGATCTTTGACGTGAACGTTTGCGCCCATCTTCAAGAGATGCCGTACAACATGTATATCACCCTCACAGCAAGCTATGTGAAAAGCCGTTCGGCCATCTGCGTTTGGCTGCGAGATATCCGCACCCTGAATAGAAAAAGCCAATTACACATAAGAACTTCTAGCTATAATACACTATCATATTTTATTTTACATTATTTTTACATTTCTCTCAGCGTTTAATCAAAATAATAATCGGCTTACTATTTAGAGAAACAGAGACATATTTTCTAATTATAATTTTTTTTTTATTTTTTAACAACAAGAAATAAGAGCAAAATTCTAATTTGTCCGAGAAAAATATACTAGAGAACTAATGTAAAATATAAAACTAAAAACGTTACTGACGTATCCCTTTAACGACTCGAGTTTCACAATATCGCGTCTGATCACTGCAGCGTTCAACATAGCCGGGAACAGAATCGTTCGCAATTCCTGATGCTCTGCCGCCGAGGACAATCTCAAAGATATGGCCACGGCCTCCACCAGGTCCCAGTCTTGTAAAGTGGGCGGTCTAAATTCGTCTGTATCATTTGCCGCTTTATTTCCGTGTCCCATTCGTTTTTTGATAAGACGTACGCGAGTTTCGTTAACGCGGCCTCCGGAGTCATATCGAAACCGGATATCACTCCTGTGCATGTGCATGTATTGATAGCGAATTATCATTGAGTTAACATCTGCTGAGAAAAAACTTTAAGAAAAATACTTGAGGAAATAACGCGAACTAAATAAACATATTTACACACTATCGCGTGCATTGCGCAAGTTTTAACTTATAATGCGATTTTTCCTTGATTTTTCTCTTCTGCTTTTAACGATTATCATTACGGTAGAAATTTATCGAGAAAATTGAACAAATTTTTTCTGATATTATACATATTTCACTTATTAATTTCATCTTCCCAAAAATTACACTTTCTTTGTTTAAACTATGTATACAGTACCTGCTTCTTTAAGTAGTTTGCCAGCCTCATATGTGTCCGAGACACATCCAGTCGCGCATTGCGTGATATTCACGATAATCACATCGCGCTTTGTCGCTGCGCGAATTTCTTCGATGATATCCTCGCGATTTGTCGGAACGTTTCCCGCACCGTAAGACTGCAATACGACACCTTCGATCGGTGGTTGAAGAAACACTCGCACCAACTCCGACGTGATGCTGGGAAACAGTCGAAGCAGGCCTACGTTTCGATTGAGCGTTGCGTGCACATAAAACTTCTCCAATCTGCACGGGCGAAAAATAGCGCGATAATCGACTGCAAAGAAGTATCATCCTTATAAAAAATGTTTCCATTTATTTTTGAAAAACTCTCAGAGAAAGAGAAAGAAAGAGATTCTCTCATTTGAAATCTGTTCAACCTTCGATTTTGATGTTTGCTGTGGCTAACGGTAGACAATTCGGCGAATTAAACGCCTCGAAGGACGTCGCGGACACCTTGCTCGTCCGATTGCCGCGCATCAAGTTTGTGCCGAAGAACACACATACTTCCGGTATGTTGTAATTCGCCGCGATTACAAGGGATGCCAGAAAATTGTCCAGGCCGTCACTCCTCGTGTCGAAAATCGGTACCTGCGAACCGGTCAGTACGACAATCTTTCCCAGAGCCTCGAGCATGAAAGACAGAGCTGATGCCGTGTAACTCATAGTGTCTGTACCGTGAAGAACCACAAAGCCATCGAAGTACTCGTATGACTCCTGCAAAGCAAACGCTATGCGTAGTAATAGTAATAATTTAATTAGTTAATCTATTATTCTCTTATCGAGTCGATAAGTGCTTCCGTTGCAAGTTTTATCGTTTCGCAAACGGTTTTCTTTATCTCGAACGCTACAAAGAATGTTTCTAAAAGTTTGGATGTAAGTTTAGTAATAATCGATTCCTTATAATTTATATATACATTTACAGAGAAAGAAAAGAGAATTACATTTCAAAAGAAGAAAATAAAAGAAGCATACAGTTGTTTTGGGTTATTGCTCGAGTAAATATGCAACATTAATAACGACAGGGATAGGTATATAACTCGTTCAAACGTTTATTTCGCACCTTGATATCGTTAGCAATGCGAATCCACTCGTCCATAGTTATATTACTGGAATCGCACAGATTAGAATATTCTAATACGTTGTAAATAACACGACGACTGTCGGTCGCTGTTACGCTGCAAAAGATAAGGAGCAATGTCTTAACATTGCGCAAGAAAAAACCGGGCTACATTCACCCGGTAATTGCGTAGGAGCGCGGTCAGGTTGAAAAATATATATATGATATATATATTCACACATATACTTACGGTAGTACTAACGGCCCCATCGCGCCGAATCTTTTATCAGCGTACTCGCGATCGTGTAGCTGCGGATACTTCCGCAGATTCTTGACGAACATGTTGGTTTTCGGTACCAATGCTAAAAAAACGAAGACGCAATAACTCGACGATGTAGTGTAAAATTATGTTTTATAGTTGTTTGAAACTATTCACCATCACATCTAAATTTTCGATTCGTATTATGTTTGTGACTTTTGATATGCTCAGGAAATAAATTCTGTACAATTAGAAGAGAAAATCAGGATATGAATGGAAAGTGTCCCAGGTTTTATTATAACAAGCAAACTCTCTGTTCTATAAGAAGAAATAAGGAAATTTGTTATATGTAAACGTTTCTGGGGTCAGCTGTGTTTCGAGGAATATCACGCTATTGTGTCATTCTATTTTGTATCTAATGAGCGATAAAGTAATAAAATAGCGCAAATAGTGCGTTTCCAGAACGCAGTCTAAGTGTTATTGATATGACGTATTGTTTATAAACAGGGATATCATACTGACACATTTTTTACTTCTAAAATAAAATAACACAACAGCTTTTCACAGTTTATAACAAAGATATATGAAACACTTGAAATTGAAAACTAATACAAAGAAGCAAGAAATTCATCATGATTAGATTATATGAAGATTTATATCTTTAAGGAAGATTTTTGAAGATAAATTTACCTCCACGCTCATCTCTCATCATTCCTATCGTGCCGCCCGTATAAAGCACAAGAACGCGGCCTTCCGGCTTGGTCTCGTGACTCAGGCTACCGGTGAAATTTTTCCTAACACTTGTCATATTTTCACAGATGCTATCGCGTTTATTCTCATGTGACTCATAAGGCAAATGTGACATAATCGTTTTCACGCGTTCAGCTTCCGTGCACGTGGCTACTGACAGTTATCGCGCCAATGGCTCTTGTAAGACAAGACTGGCGAGATTGACTTCTTATGCAAGTATATATACATATTAGCTGCAATGATATGATCACGTCAAACTGATAACAAATGTTCTATCATGTTCTTACTTACTCCGTTTGTTTTCTCTATCAACAATAACATCCAACAATATAATCAGCAAATTGGCAGCAATTGTTTCGCAGAGCGAAATTGCTGCCAATGGCACGTAAATTGCTCATTTTAGGGGATCCTTTTTAGGAGTAGATATAACGTGTTTTTTTATTTCCTACTTTTTTCTTGCTAAAAATTTAAAAAACGTGCTTTATGTTTTACAAAAGTATATACGCTACTGGTGTGTGAATTTGAAGAGCGCATGTGCGACTATTTTACCTTCGATTTGTCACACTGCGTGGCGCTAGGGAAGTTTTGCGAATGATGTGGAATCAGTGGAATGATGTTTATGTTGATCAGAAGTGATCGCGATGACGATAGACGAAAGATTAAAGTCGTACAGACGTAAAAAACACAAGGAACAGATGACAGAGTCAATAAAAAATGCTGTCAGAAACATATTTTCGTCGAATCGCAACGACAATACCGTAGAATCTACGAAGGAAGAGGAGGTAAGATTACAGTTGTTATTTTTGACTCTGTCGGGAATGTGCGGTTCTTTAGCTGAGATAGAATTTAAAAAACTGCTATATTGAAAAAAATGCTATATTCTTCTGTTCATTTCCTGGTTTTTTTTCAGGTCAAATTGTGCGAGCAGTCACAAGAGATCCAGGAAAAAAGAGATGCGGAAAATGCCCCATCGTACGATAATGTACCGGAATCGAGAAGTACAGTTATCACCAAAGTAACTTATCTTTTATACTTTTTGTTGTGGATTACGCTGTACGCGATTGCACTGGAGTATCAGTTTGGTGCTGTTTATTTTATATTGTCGGCATTGATCTTCATCTGCTTGAACACCAGATCTGGACCAAAACGACAAGGTGAACCTAGTGCCTACTCAGTTTTTAATCCAAATTGTGAAGCTATAGAAGGAACACTTAATGCATCACAATTTGAAAGAGAGATGGGATACAGAGTATAATAGTGAGCTAATATAATAAAAACTTAAAGTATTAAAGTCTGAATATAAAAAAGTTGTTATATATATATATATATATATATGTATAAACATATATATATACACATACAACATTTTTTATTATTTAATAGATTGACAAATGTGATAGTTGTGTCAATCATACATTCCATACAGATAAAAATTTGCAACTGAAAAGAGATTAATAATATATAAATATGATCATAATTAAATTTATATAAAAAATAAATTTAGGTTTTTTATGTTATTATTTATTTTTATTGTTGTTTGGAAATAAATAGTATTTTATATACATATATATACACACACATATGATAAGAAAAAAATATAGAAAAAAAGCAGAATAAAGAAAGTATGTCAAAATATATATTTTTTTCAATATCACAAAATAAATCTAAAATTAATGTTATACAGTTTTTGCTACTTACAATGTTTTATATTTATAAAACTACATGTGAAGATAAAAGTATCGGAAAATATATACAATAAGCAGCAATATATTTTGCAGCAACATGAGTTCAAGATGTTTCTAAAATATTTTATATCCTTTATCATGAACAAAATTCTCTTTTTCAATCTCATCTCTCCTGTAAAACTTGTATAGCGTTTTCATAACACCTGACCATTTCATCGAGGTAGGCCAATGTATTGCTGATAGATTTGACAGAGAATTTATAAAACCACGTTAAATCGGTTCTGGAGTGCGCGTTCTTGTCCAAACATAAAAGTGCCTTGTCCAGATCTAAAAGGAGGTCATTCCACATTCGTACTGATAGCATTCTAGAACATATCATAATCTGATATCAATCTAATTTAATAATGTTGCATATCCGAGAGAAACATTCTCTTAAATGTCTCTTTTGTTTATTCAGTATGGTGACACTTTCACATTTGCGTAATCATTAGTCGATATGTCTGAATTATACAACTTACTGAGTATTATCCGTCGCATCAATTTTTTCATTGAGATCTTCTACTGCGGCGAGTAATATTTGCCAAGTTTTTCTCAGCTTTTCTGAAGAGCAAATATTATTCGATTCAAAAAAATATATGTAAATATCTGCTAAAATTTCAAAGTTGGAGAATACCTTTTGCGTCTTGGAACTTGATATCGATCGATTCCAACATCTTATTTATGGTTTCGTTAAGATACTGCGGCTTCCATTGAATAATTATGCTGTCAGACAGTCGCCATATAGTTTGACTAATCATCTGCCCCAGAATTACACCACGCGAGTTTTGATATGTTATGTTGTGTACGAGGTTGCTCTCGTCTTGTAAAGCAAAAAAACGTACGTAGAAATTTCTTTGGCTGATATCATCACTTATTTGAAAATTTATATTAGATTATTAATTACATTGTATTAGATTGACATTGTAACTAATTGCAAAAAAGTAAGACATACTTGATCTGAAAGACAATTATATACATACTTACGAACGAAAATGCCACTTGTGGAATATTCAGAGGAAGACGCGGACCGAACACTTCATGTTCGAGATACATCCAGTTGCTGTCGTTGGGAATCGTCTTGATAGCTTCGACGGCTATGGACCGCATCACGTCCGATCCGAACAAAGCCACGTGACCGCTGTCTGAGATAGGGAAAACAATTCTTTCACATGTCGATCTCGGCAATATAAAAATTACGGAAATGCAAACAAACCTTGCGAGAAACGACCGTGTAGTGCTACGTACGCTACGATTTTTTGTTGCATAAATACGGGCAAAGTCTGTGGACAAACGTCCGAAGACACAAGAGACACACAAAAAATCAAACTCCGTCGTGGTCTCCAATTGTGTGTAGAATAAATTTTGTCCAGGATCTGCGCTACCTCCAAAGCTACAGCTATACCATCTCCATTAACTGAGAGGATAACTTGTCTATCTGAAACGATTCGGTGAAATCGAAAAACTAGAATAACTTGTGGAATAGAAAACACATGATATTTTTAATTTTTCAAACAAGTTTCACTTCAACAATAATTGAGAGACACAGTCCTTACCTGGTTCGCGCGCACCTCGAACAGCTGCGCGAACGCAAGACGCGTAATTATTTATTTTGTGAATAAACGACAAATTGGAAAAGAACTCGTTGACGCGCTGCATATTTGACTCTAGCAAATCAGGCGCCTGCCAATTTCTATATGTGAAGATAACAAAATTATTCTTTCAATGAAAAATTCAATTCGACAAGTTTTTTAACAGAAGAGTTTGTTTTATTGATTCTACTAATGCTTTCACGTATTTTTTAAATAAAAGAAAAAACCAACACACAGAATGTTTAAACAACATACGTCACAGGTTCGAACGATATTCTCTCTAGTTTCTGAAGCGTTAATTGTTGAAGATACTCGGTGTTTTTCAGACCGTTTCCCGCTAATTCAACTTGTATCCTTTGTGCTTGGGCCTCTATCGACCTCTCGGCGGCAAAACGGCCTAATAAAAAACCGCAGAGCAGACTGATGAATCCGACCGATAAGAGACACGAAATACACAATCGTTTGGTTACATATTCGCTGGATTCGTCAATACCGCGAATCATTTGAAGGCTAAGGACACGTTGCATCCTTGAAATTTCTAAGAAAATCAGCTTATTCCCACTGTTCTGTCCATCCAATTTTTTATTGTGTGTTCACGTGTCTTTTTTTCTATTTCTCATGCTTGATTCGTAGAAATAATGAACGAAAAACGTTCAATGTGCACTCTGTATTTTTTATACAATATTTTTAATATTATTTATATCTTAGACAAGGAAGTTTCACACATGTAAAAATATCGATTAGTTCATAAATTGCAAAACTGGTCCACTTGCACTGATACAATTGAGAACTTTCAGCACAATATCCACTTTGAATTGCGATTTAATGCCACAATTCGACTAAAAACTCGATGATTTTGCGACGTGTTCTCCGCTAAAGTTACACTTGTCTCTACTCCTGGGAAAATCGCGTACCTCAATAGTAAAGAACGCTCGACTACTGTTTCCGCTGTCTCCGTCGTCACCGAATTGCGTGGGACTCCAGAGATATATTTGACAATCCGCCTCTTCGACGTCTCGTGTATATTTTGTTCTCACTTTAAGAGAGCTCTCTCTTAACAGAGAAACTCTATTATTTGTTCGCTAACTGTAAATACCAAGATGTATAGATAGCGATTTTGCCCTAAAAATACGTGTATAAAAGTATAGTAAGCAGTTCATTATTTTTGAACTAATTTTTTGGAAAAATTTTTATATAAATAAACGTTTTTTTAACAAGATATAAATATTGAAGGCAATTAGAGATGTGTGTTATTATCGAGAGTTTTGAAAAGTGCGTGTAAATTTGATTGTAAGCATTTTATATACATGTTTGATTATAATTGCAGTTGAAAATACAATACTTATTTCTTGGAATTTTACGTGGACACACAGAGGAATGTAGCTGTCGTGAGATGAGCAATTTATTTCGAGTAATAATACGATAGTGGTGTTTCATTTATAAATAGTTTTCGATATATTACGTACACGTGCAAGGTTGTTCCAACTATAGCACGTGCACGAATTTTCGAAACACATACAAACTTGACACGCATGTCAGTGACGGCAATGACACAATATTGGGTTAATATTAGAGTAAAAAATGATGATTAGAGCTTTATCCTACTAACAGAAAAAATTGTAAAGAAAAGATCAGTTATATTATTGTTATATTGTAAGAAACAAAATTGGAGAGAAAAAAAGTAATTAACAATAGATTTTGTACCAAGGAGCTTTATTTATCGCGCAGTATGAATTATTTTATTTTAAATTTTTGATTATATAATTTCACATATATAGAGATTTTGAAATGTTGTTTCACAGTAATTGCTTATTACTAGGAAGACATATGCAGCACACGCACTTTCGAAATGTTTTCATGTACAATACACTAGTCTTACGCGTGAATTGTACATAAATAATATTAGAAATAAGTACGAGTTTAAGAAGAGATAATAAATTACATTGAACGTGTAATTAATACTATAATTAATACTATAATTGTATTAATACTATAATTGTATTAACTATAATTATATTAATATTAATTAATATTAATTACAAATATATTAACTATTAATATAATCGAAATATTAATAATTAATATATTTATTATAAGAGCCATAATGTAATCTGCACAATTCATATATAATTCATATACAATTATATTAATATAATTATATAATATAATTATATAATATAATTAATGCTACATATAAAATAAAGCAGAATATAGTTGTTTACTAAATCAAGAACATTTAAATCACAGTGAATATTTTGTTGTAATTATTTCAAACTAAGTAATGTGTTTACACTGACTGAAAATTTATAAATATTTTATTGTTAAATTTGTTGTAATTTATAAACTTGGTACAATAAAAATAGCACTTAACGTATATCTAACATATTTATATAATAGCACCGTATATAATGGTGTATGTACATATATTTTATAATACTAATTGTAGTAGTCTTTTTCAAGTAAAAAAATAATTTAAAAAAAATTGTAAGCCACGAAGTCTTTTAATCGATTTGTCACATAATTAAAGATTAAAACAAGGTCGAGAAGAAGAGAAAAAATTGAGAGATAAAAAAAAATACGATTGTCAAAATATTTCGAAAGTATTATAAAGTCTTCTTATTGCTCAACGTTTTGGGACAATTCCTATTTAGCATGCTGCGAATTGAAATAAATTAAAAATCAAAAAATTGTAGAGCAACACTGTTCAGTCACGCCTATACTTCTACAATTTTTTGGTTTTTCTACACTGAACTTGAGGTCATTCCTCGTTAACTAAGTATTAAATTAAAAATCATTAGTTTTAAGAATCTATAAATTTTTGTTTTATCTACATTGAATACCTAAGTGTTTGATTATTTATTTTAAGTAACATCTACTATCAGTTAATTAAAATTTATTTATTATTTTACGTGTGATAAGGCTAATGAGATTCGACTCGATTTGAACTTTTTGTGTGTTCGCATATTCCCAATCTTAAACGTTCGTGGCTTTTGAGGTAGCGCTTCTGACTAAAACTAATGCCGCATCGCTGACACGTGAACGGTTTCTCTTTGGAATGGATACGCTTATGTCTGGTCAAATCGTTCTTCACGCCGAAACCCCGGCCGCATACGTCGCACGTATGATTTTTTTCACCTGTATGCACCGTCAAGTGTACCAGCATCTGTTGTCTCCAACGAAATCTTTTGGCACAATAGATGCAATTGTGCGGGAACTCGTCCGTATGGGTCTTATTGTGTATGTAAATGGACGCTTTGGTCTTGAACGTTTTGCCGCAGGTATGGCATACGTACGGGCGTTCACCAGTGTGAATACGTCGATGATCCTCCATGGCGGTCTTCATGGCAAAGCTGCGGCCGCATATATCGCAAGTGTGATTTTTCACGCCATCGTGCACGTGCTTCAGGTGATAATACAGACTACCGCCCTGAACGAATTGTTTCCCGCAAATGTGGCACGTGTACGACTTCTCTCCCGAATGAACGCGTATGTGGATGCGATGACTTTTCCCGGAGCAAAACTTTTTGTTGCAAATCTTACAGACTAGTACCGAGTCAGCGGACACGACCTTGCCGGATTTGGACTGGTCGACACTTTGGTCCAGGCACGCGCCTGATTCGCTCGCCTTTTGTGCTTTTGTTTTTATTATGTAATTTGAACTTTTTTTTCTCTTCTTCTCGTTGTTTGTTGATCTATCCGAGACGCGTGTTTTGCAAGTTGTATTTGTGCGAAAGAAATGTTCGTTCAACACGTTAGTAGCAATATTCTTTGTGAGAACACTCTTTGGATTTTCGTCAACAATATCGAATGGTTTTGCTTGAAGTTTATTTTTAGGTATGTGTTTTTCTGCAAATATCTTCCACGTTTTCTGGGAACAACTGTCGACTCGATCACGGCTGATTTGCAATCTGCACAGAGAACGTACTAATTTGTGTTTATCAATGTTTCACTCATCGCACTCACAAAGATATGTTGGAGAAAACAATAATATTGAATATTGTTCAATAATAAAATCCTATAAATTATATAAGGATATATGTAATGTATTGAATTTTGGTTTTATTCGTCTTATAACTAAGGATGTTTAGACGCATTTTTGATAATATTTTTTAATACTTAATATAATAATAATTTAATATTTAATATACTGGAATATTTTTTTGTTTTAAAATATCAATAACGCGCTTATGTGATACGTATTATTTTTCAAACTATACTTACCACATGTTGCTCTTTTTTTTTATATCTCTCTGTTGGAATGTTTTTGCAGAAACATGTACTGTATTGGTATTTTCGTTCTTTTATGTTGTTTGTATATGGATTACCCAATATAATTCTTACTTATATATTTGGCATATTTTCAATTTCTGTTGTAATTATATAAAACTTTAGTTCATTAACCTTAATTTATTAAGTGATCATTTGCATATTCTTGATCATATTTTGTCCAATTATATTCATCATATACGTTGTATACATCTTGTATTCTGTCCTCAACGTACAACATCATGTACGTTGGGGACAGAGTTATTTGAGTTATTTATCTTCATAATTCTGGTATGTGTCTAGTGCAATATTTAAAAAGACTTTTTAAGACTTTTTAAGACTTTCAATCTTCCGGCTCTTTTGTTTTTTTTTCTTGTTTTTACTTTGAAGGATCCGTTATATTCACAACTTGGAAACGAATCACAACGTTCGACGGAATGGTCGTTCAAGAGATGCCTGCGGTAAAATCGTAGTTCGTTGAAACTGGCGTTGCATAACAAGCACGGAAATGCTTTGACATGTATAAACATATGTTTTCTTAATTTCGCTAGATTAAGAAACGATTTGCCACAATAAATACAATGAATGCGTGTTTGGGCTTGATAAGTGTTAGGAATTATGCGTAAAACGTTCTCAAAAGGCTTTACACAACAAAGACATGGCTTGATTATTCCAGGTTCCCAATAACGATCGTCATTAAAAAAAAAACGATGATAATTCCACACGTGTTTGAAATAATATCGTTTAGTTAAAAATGATTGATTAGGAATGCAGATGTCACAAGAATAGGACTTATTTGGTATGAAGTTAGATTCTCTTTCTTCTTCTGTTTCTTCTTCTTCTTCTTCTTCTACTATTAATTCCTGATGCTGATTTGGTTCTATTATTTCTATTTCTTTACTTTTTGACGTAAAATACTGATTTTCTTTTATTATCTTTATTTCTTTTTCTTCTTCTTTCGTCGACGTCGACGGTTGATCTTCGTCTGACAAGGTGACAGAAAATAATTTTCCGTCCTTGTTATAATATCTTTTCATTATTGTTGGTAAACAAATTATTTACTTGCAAATTTTCTAATAATTTCAATCTTGTTCTTTCTCTTTTTATTTATATGTACTTTTTTGTATAATTGTGAATGATTTGATAATGGTGTTGTATATTGCACGTTTTACTTTGCTGGCTTCATTTTGACAGTGATGGAGAGCGACTGCGTATGTAACCGCGTTAGCTGTATGTACGTTCAACCATCGTTCAACTAGAGTCAGTATTTATTGGCTCCTGCACACAAGATACAACGCTAGGGAATAATGTATAAATCACGCGATGGCCAATCAACCTCCATCTTTTGCACTTTTCCGGAAATAATATTCAAGTTTCGAAAGAGCGAGACGGTTAATTGGTTGCAATATTGCCATGTTCTAGAGTCTTAAATTTTAATTGTAGATAATTTGTAATTTTTTAAAAACAAATTATAAATGAATATATATGTATATACATAGAAACAACACAATGGGAATTTAAACATTTAAATGGTCATTTAAACATAAAATCTATTGAAAAATAAAAATAATTTTTATGATATGCTAATGAGTATGGATTGTGCAAGCAGGTGAAATTGATAAAAATTATGTACCTATAATTATGTACGTGATGTTAATTATCTTGATTGTTTATTCTTTTTCGTGTTTACAGATTATAAAAGAGATCCAATATTTGACTTATTAATCGTATACATAATAATACAATTAAAAAAATATAAAACTGTACAAAAAATAGAAATAAATTTCTCTACATTTAAAAATTTACTCTTATAAGATTAATAAAATTCAATGTCGTTTTAACATTTGTTTCTTTTTGAGCTGTTGTTAATGAGTGACTGACTTACAAGTTGTTGGACGCAAAGCTAAATCATCATATCTCATGCATAATATCATTTCTCAAAATCCGCTCATAGTTGCTATTCATAAATATATTTACAAAAATACAGATAATTTAAAATTGTATGTGAAATATAATTACATTAGACTCGCACAAACAATACAGTAGTGTTCGAGCACTTGTTCTGATTCTAAAAACTGCAAGTCAGGCGATAACTACTCTGTATATTTCCAACAAACTGCAAGTTCACATAAGCTACTTTCCAGCCGCAGAGCCAAGCAGAATAGAAGCTATACAGTTAATTAACAATGAGAAACTGATCATGCTTGTATATGCGCAGGTTTTTTATGCAAGTTTTCGCAGTGTCTCTTAAGATAGCGTTTTTGTGTGAATCCGGCGCTACAAGTAGTACAAATGTATGATCGTCGGTTGGTATGGATGCCTCGATGACGACTGACGCAGCTCTTGCTACGAAATTGTCTGTCACACATGTCGCAGGTGTACGGCTTTTGATCGGAGTGCCAGGACACGTGCTTCTCCAGTTCTTGTTTCCTGTGGAAACCGCGACCACAGAAATTGCAACAATGGGGCAATATCTGGGAATGATAGAGCCGATGTACATGTAGAGACGCCTTCTGTTTGAATGATTTGCCACAAATTTCACATACGTGAGGTCTTTCGTCTGTGTGAGTTTGTCTATGCTCGTCCCGCGACGTTCTCGATGCGAAGCGACGATCGCACACGTCGCAAGCGAAATTCTTGACGCCGTCATGAACATCGCGTACGTGTCTGTTCAAACCAGATGCCGACCGAAAGCTCTTGTCGCAAACGTGACAGATGTACGGTCGTGCGCCAGTGTGTATGTTATGATGGATTAACAAATTATACGAAGTGGAAAGAATCTTCCCGCATTCTTTACATTTGTAGACAGTGCAACCGTTACTCTCTGTTACTCTTGAACAATTTCTTCTCATGTTCTTCAATTTTTTGTTAAAAGTATCAGAACGATCGTCAGATCGATCTGATTCGATCGATGATAAACATTTCTTGTTAAATATCTTTGATCGAGTTTTTTCAATGTCAACGCATTTTTCCGTATCAGACTTTGTTTGCCAGTTGCCTGGAGTGTGTGTTGTTGATTCGTCATTCGGTACATGTGTCCATCTGTAAAAAGAGTCAGTCCGTTACTTTACGGCAGTTGAAGCATCATGGCAATTCATGTGATTGAGCTTTTATGTTTAACCTTTTATGTTTAACTAAGAGATTTTTACTTCCACAGGAACAAGCGGCCAATGCAGCATCAAGATTTTTTATCGGAAAAAGTCAAAAAATGCCGTTTCAGATGCCGTAATTGAAGCCAAACACTCTTGTGGTGGCTACACTTCACCAGAAACATTCATGTACTTGCAATTATATACAAACATTTGTCCTTACTGCTTGAACGCTTTGTTATGTGCATATTACACACGTACGGTCATCGTCTGCGATGTTATGCCGCGTGGAGAACAAGCGGTCGTTCATTGCTTTATTCTTTTGTCATTTTAACGTGTATCTTTACTAAGTTTTCTTAGTGGTCAAACACACACAACGTTTACATCTCATCACACGGCGTATTAAATGTTTTCTTTTGAAAGTGCGATAACAGGTCGCAAATAAGATTTTTCTCTACAGCTTCATTCGCTATGGTCGAACTTCTCATTAAATAACAGTTTATCGTAAGATTATTCGTCCGCCGAACAGCGAATATCTATGATATGTCGTGAAAGGAAGTTTTTCGGAGTCGCATCTGTAAAAACAACAAAGGCAATAGATTTGAGTTGCAGTTTCCTCACAGGTACGATGACGGAAAAGTGTGTCTCCGTACAAAAAAGTATCAGACATCGGTCTGATGTCTAGCTCTTATTACGCAGCATCTCTTATAGCGTTCTTTAAAACTCGTATAGATTCGTTGTGTCGACTCCTAACGTGATTATTTAGATAGCGCTTCTGCCGGAAGGCGAGGCTGCATACAACGCAGACAAATGGCTTGTTTTCGGAATGTATGAGCTTGTGTCGCGTCAGTTCAGACTTGACCCGAAATTTTTTCGCGCATACGTCGCAGGCGTGATTCTTCTCGCCAGTGTGCGTGGTAACGTGTGCCAGCAACTCTTGCCGGCGACGAAACTGTTTGTTACAGTATGAACACGCGTGCGGGAATTCGTCGGTATGCAATTTGCTGTGGATGTAGAGAGACGCTTTGGACTTGAAAGTTTTGCCACACGCGTGACAAACGTATGGTCGTTCGCCAGTATGGATGCGCCGGTGATCCTCTCGCGTTGCCTTGGATGCGAACGATCGGCCGCACAAGTCACACATAAAATTTTTCAGTTTTGCATGCACATCTTTCAAATGCCTTGTCAGTCCGCCCGAGTCGCGAAACTGCTTGCCACATACATGACACGTAAACGGCCGTTCGTCATTGTGAATTCTCATATGGCGTAGATATGAGTCCTTCAATTTGAAGCGCTTGCCGCACTCGGTACACTGAAAAGACTCTTTCTCACGCGACTCTGTACTAGTTTCGAACGAATTCTTATAGTCGCTGCCAGGAGAACGTATCGAATCAACGTCCATGATTTCATCTCTTTGGATTTGATCTGTCTTTTCCTCGTACACGGCAGCGGCCGTTTGACAAGATTCATGGTCCTGTTCGATATCTCTTCGCGTTACGTCACGCTTTTTCTTTGCTCCAGTGGGCAGTCTCACCGGATCGCTATTCTCCAATTCCTCAGATATAGTAGATGATATGTCGGTGAACACCCTGTCCGTGGAGGCGACCCAGACCGAATCTCGGTCCTCGCCCGCCGCGCTCTGATTGCGCACTCTCGGCTGTACGGCTCGTTTCCGCTTCCAAAACGCATTCTGCGTATCCACAGACACTCTAAGCGGTGCCCGGACGCCGCAAGACCTGTAAAATAGCCGAAACTTGACTTCTAGATTTTATAATTGCGCGGCGGACGATTTGCGGCTGCATTTTCAAGCCAGTTATCAGAGCGCTTGTTTTTCTGAGTAATTTTTAAAACCAACCTTTGGTTGTTTTTTTTTTCTGTTTTATATTGTCTTTCTTTTTCGGTTTTGCTTGTACTTTTTCGATAAGCTGTTTCGATGTCGTAAAAAAAGTTTCGTGACATATCCAACATCGGCACAAATTACTTCTTTGTTTTTTTCTCATCAAATGTGGTTCAACGAGTTGTAGTTTGTTATAAAGCATATTACGTTTGTTTGTTCTGTATTCAACATCAAATAAACCAAACACATCTTATTTTCATGAGATATATGCAAAATATTTTAAAAAGCGTTTGATAGCAGTTTTATTTTAGATTTATATATGTATATTTATGGTTATATATTTTAATATTTTATATATATATGTTTTTTCTAATAAAACATAATATATTTTAACAACGTATAATTTAAGAACAAAAATGATAATAAATTATATGTAAACAAACAAAAAAAAGATGCCTTGTGGTGTTTCGCAAATTATAAAACTATCAATTTAATGTAATTTACCTGGTAGATTTATTAATGTCTTCTTCTGCATCAATATGCATCTCATTTTTGTTATCATTTTTTTCTTGCTGATCAGGCTGCAATAAAATATGCAATTAAAAGAATATAAGTTTTAAAGTGTGCCAAAAATATTTTTTATATTTTTTTTGGTACTTACTTGCAAACTGTCCATACTCGACGGTACGAGTGTTGCAGTTGTTGCTGCAATTGATGCAGGAATTTCCATTTCATTTTCTGCAGGTATAGGTTTATGATACTGCAAGAAAAATTAAAAATAGAAATACAATAACATATCATATGTCTCTTAAACAAGCTTAGTGCACATCACACGTTATACCTCATGCTTATTTTGCATCATGTTCTGTATCTCTAACAATTTCTTTTCTGCATTCAGACATCCTTCAATTAACTCGTGCCAGGACAGCAATATGCTGGTACATTGGTAACATACTTGAGAGGGCAGAGTGTCATCTTTGGACACCTATGTGGTAATCAACAAATAAACAATTGACATTAATCAAGATAGATAAATCAGTGCTTAAACCAGACTTTAATTGTTATACACACGTGTATCGGCAGGTACTTGAGTATTTTGCTGGACAAGTCATATTCGAGTCCTACATCCTCGAAGATGGGTATTAGCTGATTCTTTGGGTTGGCACATATCCTGCAGAGGTGCGTCCACGCGAGCGTCTCCTCCGTCTGCTGCTCCGCCTCGACGACATTCTGCCCGAAGTAATGCTCGTCCTGGTTCTGCGACACTAGGAAAAATTCCTCCTCGTTACGTGGACCTTCCTGCGTCGTCTTTATATTCCCGGTGTCGATCAGCACATTATCTTCAACAAAGGGTACTAGCGTTGTCGGATTCCCGGGCTCTTCCATGTCAAAGAGGAGCACAACGATCACGCGTCGTGATAGAGATTCTCTCGGCGCACTTGTCGCATTCAAAGTATGTTCAACACAGACATTTTATGTTTCTATGTTTATTGATATTGCTAATATCTCCTGGTGAATGACTGACGAATGACATGAATGACATTTGTTGTGGCACATTCGCCAATTTAAGGCGAGTCCACATGTCACCTTTTGTGAGACTTTGAGTATAACCACGAACTGCTAACCGATATTTTCATGCTGTAATAGAGATTGACAGCGCCTTCGTCTCTTAAGTGGCAGCAAAGTGAAACATAAAAGTGAGGCGCGGTATAGTGGCTGCGTTTCGATATTCAGTGCCAGTATTAAAAATCTAACTTCATGTCTTATAAATTTCCAGTACTGGCAGTGAATATCGGAACACAGTCAGATGAAAAAGGAGAGAAACGGAACAAGTAAGTCATACTGTCGCAGTGCGCTAGAATTATTACATGTTATAAATATATATTATACGATAAGAAATATGTTTAACTTGTCATAAAAGAGACGTGGTCCCATCTCCTGGTTTAAAAAAAAGAAAAAACCACCGTCGCGTGCGAAGCAAAGAAACATTGGTATTGGTATTGGTGCGAGTTGGCTCTACAAGCGAAGAAACATTGCGACTTCTTCAAAGCTCTTTTTTCAAAAAGTAAGTCTTATTATGTCAAATAATAGATAATCAATAGTGGATAATATACACAATAATTTTGTAAATGTATATTATGATAATCTAGTGCAGTAATATTGTTTGGACTATTGAGGAAGTATAGGTAGGATTGTTGTGTTCACACACATACACAAACAAGTAAATCTTTGCAAATATAGTTCTGTTTGTTCTTCTTCAGATAACTCGGATATAGAGACTATAAGGTCGACGATGCGAGGCAGTTCGGGAGAGATTATCAGGACGATGCTTCTAATTGCATAAAAAGTTTCGCGCGATGTTTAAATGTGAGTATATCATATATTAAAATTGTATAAAATGCTGAAAACAAACTGCGCAAACGGTAAACATTAACGGTAACGTTTAACTATAGTGTTAGTGAGCGAATGAGTCACTCACATGTTGGTGAACCGGAAACAGCGTTGAAACGACTTTACCTTTAATCGTCACGTTTAATTATTAGCGATATATCAAATGACGGGGCGCGGCGCACGCGATTTCAAATCAGCAAGGGTGGCCGAGTTTTATTGACTGACCAAACAATCGGATTTCACATTTACATCACATTTGCGCTCACGAGTAAAGCGCGACGCTACGTGTCGATGTAATGACACCGATTTTCACGCGCGCTTGCAATTGCGTGATTAAATCGGGCGTACATACGTCGGATACTTTATTACAGCGGCGCGCAGCTGCTTGATAATGCGTAAATTTGATAAACATTGGGAAGCTCGCGTATATAAATAACCATAATGTTCGTGCAACGCAATAATCTGGTAACGGTAATCTGCGCGTTACGCGAACATCGAATTCGCGCTTATTGTTTTTTTTTTCTTTTTTTTTGTCAATACGCGGCTATACTGTACCATTTGTACAACGCGTTTTGCGCGTATATACTGCTTCTGTGCGGTGACAATAAACCGAGTGGTTGTAATCTGCTTAAATACGAAATATCACGTATATCCATTTAGTGTGTTTTAATCTCTTCCTTTCTTTTCTCTTTCTGTCTCTGCTTTCTCGAGCGCGTTTTACCAACTCGCTTAATATAATCTTTATATCGAGATAGCTCTTCATAAGATTCTTTTTTCGTAGAAAGAAATGAGTAACGCCAAACGAAATGGATGTTCGACCATGAATCTCTGAAGAATAAAGTCAGAAGTCGGGTAGAAATAACGTAGACGTCGCAATGAAATCGAATAGTAAATCGTTTATTAGTACGAAGGTGTGTGATAGTGTCTCGAGAGGCCACGGCGCCGGCATGTCTGAAAACGCCGGGCCGCGGTGGTGATGCCGTGACGTGAACGAGTGTGACAGAACTTTTTTTTTTGTTCCTTAGCTGACGTAAGAGATAGATGTTAGAGCTAGTTACCCTGTTCTGCGAGCTGACATTCCGCCCTTTCGTCTAAACGCCGATTCCGCAGCCGATCTTTCGCCGAGGATCTTCTCCGCGAGAATCCTTCTCGAGGAAGTTCTCCTCGTCGAAGAGATCGACTTCTCGCCTCGTCATCCAACAACAAAACGCTCAATAGTAGCCCGATATCCTCTTTGTACTGATTACATTACCATAATTCAAGGTTGAATTGTTGGCGAAGTTAGGTCGGACTGAGAGATGAGCTATTTTGCATTTTTATTAATTTTATTAATTTAAAAAAATTTTTTTCTCATAGAATTGAAAATCACATATGCGTCGTATCTCAAATAAGAATTTGGTTGCAAACCTGAAATGTCGAGTGTACATGCCGGAAAATTTTGAGCGTCTCCGCGGAGGAGTTGGAACACGGCGCGGCAGAAGGGTGGAACGCCCGTGCGAGCTAACTTTCAAGAAATTGCTACTTGTTATACCTCTTCTCGAGGTATACTCTAGTGTCTATGTTATTGTGTCCTCTGTTCTATAGCGCTAAAATCGCCGCTAAGAAATAGCGGTGCCAAAGTGAAACTGTTTTGGGGAAAGGAGGAGGGCGACGGGGGAAAGTGCGAGCTCCCCGTCACTCCTCGAAACGCAACAAATAAATAAATAATAATAATAATAATCTCGCGACTTGTATACGCGTTCAAAAGGTAAGAAAACGTTCTCTATCTCTAATTTTCGTTCGTACATTCTCTTCTTTATTTTTCTCTTTTTTCTTACTTAATTTTTTTCTCAATGTATTTTCTCTTCTCTCCCTTTCTCTTTCTTACTTACGTTTTTTCGCTCCGCAAAAACTCGCTATTCTCGCGCACGTGCGGTACGGGAGATAAAAAAAAACAAAAAAAAAAAAAATATCGAGAAGAACGACAACTTAATAAACATTTTGGCATATATAACATAAATCGTACATGATAAGCGGCTTACGCATGATCCAAGTTGTCTGCCCAAATTTACGTATATATATCAATATACGTAGTGATTTATATCTGATACAGTCCGTAAAATTTAATTTGGATAAATTAAATTTTCAAAAAAAAAAAAAAGATGAAAAAGATTTGTTCGTTTAATTAATTTTGAATATCAAAAGAGTTTATTTCGAGATATTTAACGTGTAATATCTTACAATTAGATAATTACGTTAATATTTTACAATTGTACGAATTTTCTTCTACAGATGATTCGTTCACGATCATCGTGAACTGCAATGGATTATTCCTTTCGACATTTGCGCAATACTTCCGGATCATGCATGATCCACTTCGTGTGTACTTTCGCTCGCTGAGTTACTCGATATGCAACAATTAATCTTCATAACGAAGATCCGCTCGATCTTGTATGTTCGTTTGAATAGAACAAGAATAACTTAAACTTTTCATACATACACGTACGTATGTAATTATACAGACTATGCACATTAAGGTAGAACAACGAAAAACACTCAATATCGACGCAAGCGAATAGAAAAGTGTATAATTCGGCCTGCTTCTTTCGCTTTCTCGATTCTGCTTTACTCTTTCTTTGTGCTTTTCTTCCCGATATCCCACAATCTCCAAATCATCTTACATTTTCGCGTCGTATGTGCTTTGATTGTGTTCCTTTTTGATCGTGCATAACTCTCGTCGTGATAAGTACACACTGTACACCTCCATTCTCTCTCGCATCTACGCTCTAGGCAGTCGTGCTCTCGAAATTACTTGCATTTCTTCGACTACTTGTATTTGTCAAAGAAGAATGCGTTTTACAGCTGCCTTTTAACTTAATTTATAAAATTAAAACGATTAACTAAATAAAAATTTTGCCTTTGATTCGGTCTTCTTTTGTATTCGCAGGACTAGAACGAGCTTGAATGCAATTTATAAAATCGCTTTATTACAATTCGTTGAACTATCGTCTTAATTCTTTTTAATTAAAATAATTACATAATACTTTGCATATTATAATTATATAATACCTTGTATATTAGCAAGCTGCTCATAATCCGCGTCCCAAGAAAAAAAAATAGACTGCACATCGGCGAGAGAAAAAACTTCATTAATTCTAATTACATCAGTACAAAAGTACTCGACTATATATCACACTCTTTTTAACTAATTTAACTCTTATCTACTAAATCCTTCGTAAATTTATTTAAGACGGAAAGACCGTAAAGAAACAGTCACAGTAATGATTTAAATAAAACACTGACTTGATTAGCTTCAGACTGATGAAAATGCGAGGACACACAATTCAGTAAAAATACAACACAGGAAATTTAAAAAGACAAAATAAAATAAAATAAAATAAAATAAAAGAGATGTTTGTTGTGTAAAAAGTGTCGATTATTGCTTATTAGTCTGGACAATGTGTGTAAGCATCGATAATCGAGAGCAAGACTTTCGAGAGCTTTGCATATACCTTTTATTGATAGTATTGCGCGATCAACAAATTCTTGTTATGCAATGCAAATATAGTCGAACTAAAATTATTAACGATAAAAATACTTCAAAGAGATTTCATAGTACCGCAAAAATATTATTAAGTTTCAACTGGTTTGACGTAATAGATAAAATAGAAATTGCATTGGAAAAGAACAAAGACAAAAACAGATTTTTTGGTCACTATTTCGCCCTCTACTAACGACTACGTCGATCGCGCAAACTGTCTGATCTCGCGTGCGACTCGTGCATATAAAATTATATTTACAACAGAGTGATTATTTCTTTTGTATTGAGGTATTCGCCCTAGGCGCGTCTAAAAAGAGAGCGTGCACTATTTTCGAGGAGCGAGAGGGAGGCTTGCGACGTCGCGGAGCAACCCCTCTTTTGTAAGCTTCGCGCGTCCCGCAACTTCAACCTCCGCCCTCTCGCTCCGAAAAGGAAAGATACAATGGATTTCTCCTCCTTTTCCTGCTTTCGTGTCGCGTTTACCGTGATCGCGACGCGCGCGCCTGCCGCATTTTACAAATAATTTAAAAATTATATTCGTCGTATTCTTTCATATAATCTTTTCTTCACGTGTCTTTTTTTTTCTATATATATAATCCTTTTCTTTTATGTATATATTTAATTTCAATTTTCTTCTTGCACGCACACGCACGGGAAAAGATCTCGGTAACGATATATCGTTATGGTACAGCTATGCTACAAACGGGCGGAAACTCCTCCGGCCCGGCTCTCTATTTACACACGGCTCGCCGATTACCGTTTACTTTCTTACACGTGCTATATAAGGGATAGCGGTATTCATACGGCATACTAACGGGCGCCTCTGTACATCGTCCAAATGCAATTCCGCTCTCGCCTTAGTGTATCCCGGCAGTTTGAATTATTTTGCGTCCTCGGGGTTTTGCCGATATATTTCCGCTTGAACTTTTTCTCAATTTGTTTGTAACGTTGACTAGTCTGAGCCATCGTAATGTGATGAAGACGCTTTGAACAAAAGTTATATACACGCGCTGATGTACAACAGAATTGTAAAAATGGACTTAATCGTCATATCAAACTAATTTTAACGTTTTCTCTTTAAAACGAAACAAAGTAATACCCCCGAGGAACAAATTAACACAATCGGCTTGCCACAATCGAAGCTACCTGCGAATCGACTATATGTGCGACTACCAGAACGTCATTGATATCGGCGTTCTATATAACGACAGGTCCGATCGCGATAATAGTGTGCTTAATAATGAACGCGAGTAATTTGCGTTATTCGCGCTAGCGCGTCCGACCGAAGCTTTCATTAAGCCAGCTTGCGGCAAAATGGCGATTTAAAGTGGGAAAGGGAATAGACGGGTGTGTGCCGTGAATTTCGGCTCATGAATTTCCCACAACGCGGTGTGTTATTAACAACAGCACAAAATCGACTTTGTGTGTTAGCGACAGTTACGACTGTAGCGTTTGCTTCTGATTGTTTCGCGAAAACCCGATTTGAGAATTTTTATATTGAAGCGAGTGTGACACACAAGATATTATACGCGAATCGAGCTTTATCGGAGGGCGGGAGGTTTTTTCAGAGAAAGAATGCGTTTTCTGTCTCTCTCTCTTTCTTTCTTTCTCTCTTTCTCCTAGAGAATAAAACATTCCACGCGGCTTTTCGCCCCTCGTGCGCAGTCTTTCTCTTCATCGAACGGCCTTTCTGGTTTCAATTACAAAAATAAAAGGTTCGCGCACACACACTGCACACGCGCACCGTCGAAATCTCTGGCCGGGAAAGCGCGAACACGTACAGTTCAGCCTCTTGAACACGTACAGAACAAGTCCCCTTTACATTATACTTCCGATATTTTAATATTATATAATACAAGTATACAAGTATATTATATAATACAAGTATATGTAGTTTATCATTTATGCAATATTCGATATATAGTATGATATATAATATACATATACGTATATCATATTATTAAGATTAAAATATTAGAAGTGTAATGTAGTTATTTTGTGGACTGTATGTGTAGTGCAATACGATAATATAAAAGTTGATTACTATCGGACTAGAAATGCGGTATATATATATATATAGTATAATCGCGCAATACTCTAATATCGTCCCGTATACGAACACGACTTGGATCCGCGCCTCCGAGCGCGAGACAAAATCTAATTAATACGCTTCGTCGTATCAAAGTTTGTACGAAACTCGCGGCCGGCTAAACACGCACGACCGTGTAGGATAGGACTGGCAGTGGATCGGTTAATTTAATCTGACCGCAAAGCGTCCACAATCAAAATCTGTCTAAATCCATGAAATCTACGCGGGTTTGAAGATGTTTACGAAAACGAGATAAAAAAAGAAGAGGAGATTAAGATTCTCATTGTTTTTATACATTTTTTAAATATTATTTTAAAATTAATCTCTCTTGCGTGTGCGCGATGAGAGATTATTTTGATAGATTTCAACTGCTATGTTTGTTCGTCTGCAAAATTACAAAATTATCTATTGCTCGAAAGAGCAATGGAACTAATCGTCTAGGGTTTCGAATTTCTTTTCGCGATTGGTAGTCGCACGATTTGCAGGCAACGACAACCTCGACTCGTTTCACAATATTTTGTATATAACGTTTTTTTTTGTTTTTCTCTACGTATAAATTACAAAGTGTTAGACTAAAAAGGTAGAAGTAATTGTTAGCGTCCTTTGGTACCAGCCTGAGTCTCATTGGATTACAAATAAATTTATTAGATGTAGTCTTACGTGTCGACTATATGTATATTTATATATATTTATATATATAATTATACTAAATATATATATATATATATTCAATATATATATATTTATTTCTATATATATTTATATATATAAATATCACTAAGGAATCACTGTGTTTCTCTTGTCAAGTCCAAATCGTCATTTGCCTGACAAGTCGGTCTTTTCCCCGTTGTCGTGGACAATCAACAAATTTGTTTGCTTTAAAGCGAGATACACCCTTATTGACTCTCTTAACCGTGGACGTCGAAAGTATCAAAATACAGCAGTTCAGCACAGCCGAAGAGTCATCATCAGTCCGCTCACTTTGGTCAACGAGCGAGCTTGTCATACTGTCGCGCCAGTAAAACGTGCAATGAGAGAAGAAACACGTTTCTCATCTCTCTTTCTTCTCTTGAGGAGCACGGCTCGAGGAGAGAGATGTCGAAATCGGTTCTCCATTAGGAGATGATGTAGTCCGCGGAGTGGTGCGAATGATGAGAGTTCCGGTGCTTGTCCCTGCGGTGATTTGTCCGTGAATTGCTGCCTCGGGTACCACTGGTACCGGTCGTACCGGAGGTGTGATGGCTGTAGCCACTGTCGCTGCCGAAACTGCTGTCGGGCTGGCCTTGGTACAACCTGCCGGTGGTGGTTACCTGATCGCACGTCGAGTCTCGAGTCGAGTTCGTGTAGTACACCGGTTGGCTGTACTTGTCGTCGCCGAACAGCCGGTCGGTCGGTTGCGAATACGTGTCCGAGTACTCGCCGCCCACTTGGGTATAGAGCGGCGTCGTGACGTCGGGCTGGCCTTGAAGACCGTAATAGTCGCAGCCGTATTGCTGCTGCGACGACGACAGGTACCTGTACTTGTCGCTACCGGCGTTGGACTTGAGACTACGCGAGCGCTCCGACTTGCCGCTTCTGTTCTGGCTGGAGTAGCGATGCAACGGTCCCAGAACTGGCACACTCTCGTACGGATTCTCCTCGAGCCGCGGAGCCTGCGCGGCCGGCAGCGGCGGCACGAAGTACGGCAACCTGTGCGCCACCGACGGGACGGACTGTTGACGTTGGCCGCCGTTGTTGCCCGTTCGGGCGCCGGCCACGCCTAAAAGCGAAGACTAAGTTTAGTCTTGTTTTCTGGAAGATCCTAAAGATAATAAACTTAACATAAAGTACAAGATTCACACAATTTTTGTAAAGTCTTTTTATATTTTTCTAATACTAGAATATTGTTTGAATTCACTTGAGTTTATTTACCTGCAACGCTGGGGTAGATCTGCAGAAGCGCGTCCAGCAGCATACCCTCGTGGAACTCACCCATGTCGTGATTTTTATCTCGTCTGCGCCGATCGAGGCTCCTGGGACTGCGACCGCGTCGTTCGCGCAACGGCCTGCCACCAGCCGGACACGTGCCCCACGTGGGACCGTTGCTCGTGGTGAGCATCTTCGCTTCGGATGGCTCGCCGACCGACAATTCGTCCTCGGCGAACTCGTCCTCGCTCGCCGGCTTCGACGTGCCGCTGGACGCGCGGTGATGATGACGGTGAGGATGATGATGGTGATGCAGACGATTACGGGCGTTCAACTCGCTTTCCTCGTCCGTTTCCGGATGGTCCCCTTTGATCAGATCAAGCAACATCACAGAATTTACTTACTGACAGCAGAAATGGATAATTAATTGCAAATAAGTCTTTCCACAATATATCAGAGGATTAATTAAATGCTAGGAAATTGTAATCTTCAGCAAAGGAACAAGCTGGATCAAGGTCGAATCAGTTTAGGACGAGAGAAGTGACGAAGTTCTGCTACATAAATGCCGTCTGGGAATAACTCACAGTCTATTTTGCAGACATTTCAACGTTAACCGAGCGAATTCGGTTTTCGCACCGAAATTTTGCTCGTCGATCTGACAACGCGAGCACAAACGGGCGGCCGCCCGCTTCTCCGTTAATTGCCTCGTGTTATTCCGTCGAACCGTCGCGACTGAGCGCGGGTGTTCAACACGCGATCGATACTAACGACACACAGCGAGGCGTGTACCTGCGGGGGTTACACGTTACAAAAATCGGGATTATCGTGTAATAAATAATACCTACGCGAGACACGGTAAAACGGAAGTTGGCTGGAGCTTCGGCTACAATCCAAATATCGGTCCGCCGAAAAAAATTGAACGGGGTCGTTCAATTAATTTTTATCTCGCGCGCGCGGCAAAAAGTGGAAAGAGACACGCGGAAAACGAACGCTGGAGCGAGATAGAAGAAAAGGGAAAGGACGTATCACGCCGCGAACTCTCTATTCTCGAACAGATTGGTGGTGTTATCGACTGTATCCTCCTCCACTCTCGACATTAAGTTCGCAGCACTCCGTTTGCCATTAAGCCTCCCTCGTCTCGTCTCAGAGAGACGAGTGTCCTCTCGAAATATCTTCCCCTGTGCTCCCATGAAAGATAAGGGGATAATCCGTTAACGAGTTTCGATCGAAAAACCTTTCGATTTTCTTGATCTTCCAACTTTTCGCGAAAATAACGTATCATTTACGCATCAGCCAATATAAACAACGTTTGCGGAGACTGCAAGTGCCGTTTCTCGTCCCGCGGTTGATATCGCGAGAAATGTTTAAGAAGAAAAAAAAATTTAATTCCCAGTGGAAAATAAGTTAAAAGATATAGTAAAACTATAATCAAGATGATATTCAAATTTGTCGCGCAGTTCCCTGGAAATTATTCTTGTTGAGAATAATAAATTCCGCTTGACAAGTTCAATTCGATCAATTCCATGAATTTTGCAATACGCGAGTTTTATCCTTCTCGTCGGGCTGATCCGAACGATCCGTTGAATTCCCTGGCGTTTTTACAAGCCCGCGAGGGACAGGACCACCCTCTTTGAGATCGATGCTCTTTTTTTTCTCTCTCTCTTTCTCTATCTCTTGAAACTGGAGAACGACAGCGTACGTAGCGTATACACACACGGACCAAAAGCCCGTGGTTGCGACTAATGCACGCGGTGCAGCATGTATATTCGATTACCGGGTCCTCGTCAAACGTCGAAAGCCTCATCACCATACTAATTAGCCGTCCAACTAATGGGAAGTATAAGTCAGAGGTCGTGTCACGCTTATCTCTCTTCGGTAAAATACACGACGGAGGAAGAGCGGGTTCATCGCGGTGGAAAAGAGGAAGACAGAGACGAAGAAGGAGAGAAGAAACGATCAACGAAAACATCACGGGAGAGAAACAGTCGTAGAAGACGCAGCATATAGAACTGTGCGTATCGAAATCTCGTTTCTTGAGATGTGATTATATATTTCCCTCTTTAAAGTACGCACAAGCTAGTCAATGCGATTTTGAGAAATTAACATTTTCCTGTTTGTATATGTTATGAAAAGTGTTATTGGAAGAAAAGAGATGTCAAGATGCATTCAAAAAAACAAATAAGAAAAGTTAGATCTATTTTTACACACAAGTCCATCTTGCAAGTTTAATTGAACGAATGTGATTTACGTTAGTGGAGGTAACATATACGTTACAGATTTCTGATCGCGTGTAAATCTGCTCTCTTTATATTCTTTCCACAAATTTTTTTCAATCATTCGGACTCATTAGACACAAATTTCACAAAAAAAAAAAAAAAAAAAAAATGTTCCCTCGACTCCCTCTCTTGCGTCTCATAAATCTCGCGCGCCCGTAGATTTTCCCGTAAATCGCGACATACGCAAATCTGCCGGATTATTCTGATAAATGCAGTCTCCGCTGTGGTCCAGGAAAGAGGGAGGGAAGGACGGGCGGACGATGGCACGCGAAAGGACAGGGTGAATGAGGTTCTTTGCAAAGCGCGCGCGTTAGTCGGCGGGGTTTCAACGCTGGTTCAACGCACAGTCGTATGTTAATCGTGTATATGTTAAGCCAACCGACAGGCGGACACACCGTGTTTCGAAAAACTCGTGTACTTCGTGCCGTACCTATGCGTTTCCCGCGGGCATGTTCGACCCCGAGGATACTCTCCAACGTCTTCAGAGGTGAGTCTCATCTAGAAGGAGAGTGCATGATATGCATGGAAGTGTGTCGGGGTTTCAACACGATGAATTGTTCACGATCTCGTCAAAGAGATTTTGTGTAAAATTACTATTGCGATGTCCTGCCACGTACATAAAAGAGTTTTTCAAATTAGATAAAAAATATTATTCCCCCCATTATAGATTTCCGTGAAATTTTCACGAACTTTCATTTAGCAAAACCAGCTTTTCTCTGATAAATACGAGCAGAAATTTCCGCCTAATTCAAAAATTCATCTTTTTGAAATTCAATATTTTAATAAAATCTTTAATTCTCTCTCTCTCTTTTTTTTTTGTTCTCCATCACCGGAGATTGTTATTCTCGCAAAATTCACCGGACGTGATCCTGGTTCTCTCGCGTTAAAAACCGCGACGCGTAAAAGGAGACGCCCAAGCAAAGCCGTTCAAAGTAAACATCGATTATCGGCACTTACCGTTGCTGAGCTCCTCGTAGACAGGATTATAGAGGTCCTGCGATGTGTAAGGATCAGGACCGGGGCTGCTGCAGACGAACACACCTCTCCCGCCCTCCTTGACGTCCAGCATCTGCCGTGATAACAAAGGTGTGAGTTAGGAGAAAAAAAAAAAGAAAAGAGAACGATGGCGACGCAAGGAAAAGAGAACGTGGATGAAATGCATTTTTATCCGTCGCAATTTTGACGGAACATTATCGTTAGACGTGGTAAAAAAAAAAAAAAAAAAAAAAACATATCAGAAACTCGAGCATCGACAGCGCTTAGACGGGAACTAATTAGGAATGAAGGCGTTACGCTCTTGGTGCGTTTTAATTTCACGTTCCTCTAAACAATCTTGCTTCTGTCGCAATATTATAAATTATGCGCACCATTTGAGGGATTAAGACCGCCGCTATTTCACTCTCTTCGCGTCGCGAGGTTGAAAGGTAATTAGTCGCGAGTTGTGTCTAAAAATAGGTCAGCTCGTTATAAACGAGCTGAGGTTCGCATTTCCACGGTTGTTTTACGAGACTCTTTAGGAACGGCGACTTGTTTACGACAGCGCTGGAAAACAATTAGCGAATAAAGGAAAAGGATGCGGAGAGGTGATGGAGGAAGAAGCAAGAAGAAACTCCGGGAAAAGGAGGGAGGGGCGAAGGAGTTGACTGGCATTCGGGGGTGAGAAGCTTAACAC
This sequence comes from Pseudomyrmex pallidus, assembly GCA_014825455.1. NCBI lineage: Eukaryota > Metazoa > Arthropoda > Insecta > Hymenoptera > Formicidae > Pseudomyrmex > Pseudomyrmex pallidus. The sequence goes on along the minus strand of QVNV01006834.1, from coordinate 50,531 downwards.
TCTTTCAGCTCTGTGTTTTCCGGCCGACGATTAACTCCTCTCTTTATCTCTCTGTCTCTCTCTCTCTCTCTCTCTCTGAATTTCCCGACAAAGTCCCTTTCTCGAGTCCTCACCCTTCCTCTTCCGAGCCGAGATTCCGAAACCCGGAAACGCTGAGCCGGAAGCGAGGGTGTCCCAAGTTAATCCTCGAAATTGGCAGGTCCGCAGCTGATATCACGGACAGGATAATAGGAAATAATCCTACCGCGAGATTCGCAACTAATTCCGTGTCTTTTGACATTTCGCTAGTTACCGTGGCAGAATTGTGTTCAGAAGTAACTTCGAGTTCTTTTCGAACGAGAAAATTCCGTATAATTCTTCGCAGAGTTTGATTTTCGACTGTTCGATATACGTTACACTGCGATTAATTGAAACGCTCTCAATAGATACAAGAGAGACATAAGCGCGTGTAATATAACGTAATCGCGGAGGCGACCGATTTAATCCTTTCGCCTCGAATTATCTCTCGTAATTCGGCTCGTATGTTGCCATCGCGAGCGGTTTCCGGTCTCTGTTGGCGGTGGTGTTCGTGTTCCAGTGGCTTGTGAATTCACTACACCATCCACACGACTGCTCTCCAGTTCGGTCAGGGTATCGCGTTAACGAGCGCAAATGGCGCGCTTGTGATCCCTAATCTATCTCGCTACCGCTCGCCGAGGATCCATAACGTCCTGTGATCCCACCGGATATCACACTCATACGCTCACGGCGATTGAAACCGGTCTAATTTCGAACAGCTCGATTTTCCGCGCGATCGATTCGAATCTCCTCCGCACATCCTGGACGACGGTGGGGATTTTTATTTCTAAGCTTTGATTTTCTATCTCAGAATAAGACGATTGATATCCACTTGATGAAAATAGACTACCACAATGTGGGTGGGCTCCCCCTACGCTTTTCTTTTGCTCGTGCGATTCCGGATGTTAATTTAAAATGAATTTCTTCCTCTTTGCGGCGAAAATATCTCTCATCCTTCCCGATCGCGCGAGTATAATATCGCGTAGAACGAACGATCTCGCGAAACCCTGTGACGTAAATTCGACGTGCCCGTGACGACCCCCGCGTGCGAGGGTTGAAATATCGCTGATAGCGCGTGGGAGTATCGGATCCACAAGGACGAGTGAGGGCGGAGAGAGCGAGCACGCGCGGTGTACGGTTTCTATCTAAAATTATATCTCCCGAATTGAGTCGCATCCTGCCTCCTGCTCTTCGTGGCGGGCGGATAAATGGAATCCGATCCAAATATATACATATACATATACATACGCACACACATAGATATCGGTTATGCATACGGCAAGTGTCTATTTTCCATATTCCTCGAGATTTGCCATTTTAATCACGCATCCGCGGTGAGGATATGACGAATGCGCAAAGGATCGCTAAAAGCGCGATTGGGAAAACCATGTGGGTCGAAAGGTCAAACGTCTAACTCGGACTTTATAAAACATTACAAACAACATAAAAACGACAAATGCATCCTGTTGACTTGTACAGCTTACGAGGTCAATCGATTGTATTTTATTCCGCGCTGCAGAAATAGTCTCGCAAAATACGAGAAATATTTTATATCTCGCGCGCGGCAGTTCTGAATGAAATAATATTATTTTACGCGCGCGCTCTGTCGATGTTACGTCACGCAACATCGTCGTCGGCGGTTGCACGAAAAAAAAAAAAAACGCAAAAGTGAACATTCCGTAATAATTTACCGATGCGCCGTCTACATGATGAGAAAGTGTATAAACGCACGAAAGATTTTAAATATATTATTTTTGCCACATCCCCCTATATTTCTGCGCGTGAGCATGATATATCAAAAAGTTACACCTACATATCGCGTACATAAAAAATTTAACTCTAAAAATTTTTCTCTTTTAAATATTTGATCTCCATAATATCGCAAAATCCATTCCGAAATTTGTCCGCGTTCTCGCGTGATTTCACAAAGCGATCTGTAAACGCAATCTCAAGTACTCGTGGGACTTCGAATGAGGGGAAGAGGAGGGCGCAAGTGCACAAATTACCGAAATCGAGTTAGCCGCTCGATGGTTCGCGCGTTAAAAGACGGCCGTCGGAGCAAAAGAAGCCGATGCGGTTCTTGCACCCTCTATTGAACTCTCCCCGAGGCAACGCTAACGCTGGAAAAAAAAAAAAAAAAGGATTTCTCGTTTCCCAGCGAGGTTCTTGATGCTGACAAGTACCGACGGCCTTGAAAGCGAACAGGCTTCATTATCGTGTTTAGTCTGCGGAAGTCATCGTTAGGGACGCCTACGATTTTTCGAGTACAACCCTTAGCCATTGTACCCTGTAAATCCGTCACTTAACGCGGTAAACACTGAAACCATGCGGTCCTCAAAATGCCTCTTTCTTGACCGTTGCCGTGAATTTTCCGGTACTTAGTTTCTTGGTCTCAGTAGCTATTATTAAGTTCCTTTTTCAACACTCACAACAGTAGGATTTTAATGACTTCGAAATGTGTTTGTACACACAATAGTAGTTCCTGCAGACTGATGAAAACGCCCGATGGTTACTTCGTTCTTCTTGTGTGACACGCGAGTGTAACTTTTACCTTAAACGTCTTCGGTATATTAGTCTTACCTCGTACGCGAGAAATAGAGTTGGTTCTCTCTCGAAAGTCGAGTTACGAGTTCGCCAAGTCGCGTGTCCAACCTTCGACGCCTCGGAATTAAGTTAAGCGCCATTAGCCCGAGATAGAACGCAGGCTGTACGGGAACTGGGTCTGTCGAATCGAACTTCCGCTCATAGCTCATCTAAGCGGAACAAAATGGCAAGGAAGACTCCGTCGGAAATAATGAAATTCACTCCGCGTTAACTGACAGACTGAATGTACACGAAGTTGTGTGTGTGTGTCGTAAAGACGCGCGTTATATTATATCCGATTCTTTTAATCAACTTTTCGCTGTGCGAGCCTAAATGAACAAACTTTTCCGCTATACATTTTCCCGGCGCGATTGTATTTTTTCCGGACGAAGAAATTTCTCCTTTCTTTCTCTTTGACTTCTTTAACTTTAATATTAAATTTCTGATTTCCTTCGATTTAATTTATAAAACCTGGCAGGGAATAAAGCACTCTCTCGCGTTTATATCGGGGAACGGAGAGGAGAGGGCCTTCAGTTCCGCGCTCGCAAAGACGCCGCTACATTTTTAGGCGAGTTATGAGAGTTGGCAAAGTTCCACACGCTCAGCGAATTTTCAATCTTCCGGCTGAGAAGTTCGATATTCGGCCGGTTTCACTCGTACTTGATTATCCTAATGATTTTACGACACCCGGGCGCGGGAGTTTCACTTAGAAACGAAAAAAGGCGGAAACTTGTAAAAATGTGCGACCGACTTCTTCCTTCTCTTTCTTTCTCTGTCTCACTCTCTCGTCATCCGACGATATTAAAATTCTATGTCTGTTATACGTTCTCCATAATGGCCAGGCTGGTGCTCGCGGGGGCCTTTGAAAAGTTGATCGCTTTAATGACCCCGTGGCCCCCGCGGGCGGCCTCGCTCTAAACTTAGATCTTCTCTTGGACGTCGGCGGCGGCGGTGCATAGTTAAAACATCCTTGCCGACGCGGAAAAGGAAAGCCGTCTTTCCGAACTGACTGCGAAAGTTGGCGACATAAATAATCGAAGAAATTCTGCCGAATTAATTTCGATCGATCGACAAATTTGGCGGCGCGTCGACGAAAACTTCGTCCGGAACGTGTTTCTCGAAGGAAAAACGAATTTGCATATTCACCAACATTACTGGAAAACGGCGATCTTATATATAAACGAGATAAGAAGCAAACGAATATAATTTGCATCTTGTGATCTTTTCTCTTATTTTATATAATATCCGAATTATCCTTTTCTAATATATCTGACATCTAATGTTTCAAGCGACACTGCAGTGTCCTACATACTGCGAATAATATCGAGCTCGATCGTGTGTGTGCGCGTATAATACACGTACGCCGATATGTCGTGACTGTATCGCGTTACCGTAACCCGCTAATTGTTAGTTACTGCGGCAATTGCATTAGGTTCCTAAGTCCGAGGCAGCCAGAGAAAGGAAGAGAGAGAGAGAGAGTTGCTTTCCCACCATCGCAATGTCGCTGTTGCTTCGCAGATACACCGTCTCGGGTTAACGACGCGCGGCACCGGCGCGCGTAATCGAGCCGACAACAGGTGGATGTTAGATCGATAGACTTCCGCCGGCGGATTGGCCGTCTACCGGCGCTTATCCGGCGCGACGAGAGGTGAGATTTATGACGGGATCGATAACGGTAAAAAGAGCTCGCGAACGAAATAATTACAGTCCGCGGTCGCCGTCGAATAAGCGCGCGCGAATACACTCCGCGATTTCCAGCCTGTTTGATACACTTTCGTATAGTCGAAACGATCTGTACACCGCCTGTAATTTCCTTATCATACACGTACCGTTCGTAACATTACCCCCGCATTGCATTTAAATTGCCGCGGGGTTAACATGAAAACGTCGCTACCGAGCGTTTCTAACGATCGCGGACGAAGATTGAATATTGTGCCGAAGAATTAAAAATCAAGAATTGACGTTCGAGGAAACAGATTTTTTGATCACAATATGTAATGAATATATGTTTAGAAATAAAAATTAGATTGAGACTAGACTTAAATATGATTTAAACAAATAATTTCTTTATATTTTTTCATCTTTCTCTTTCTTCTTTCTATTATGATAATATAAAATTATTGAAAAAAACAAATTTTAAATATTATATAAGAATGGTGAGAAGCAATATTTCGGATCTTTTTAGTTTTGACTATAAAATTAATATATTCACTGTAAAATTTTAATAAAATAAAATCTAAAATATTATTAGCTTAAATACTAAATATTCTTAATTTGATAAAAGATTATTAATTTATCCTAAAATAAAATATATAATCCCTAAAACATTCTCTCTCTTTCAAGTACGTTTTCTTCATGCATAAGTAACTGGACACGTATTTCGAAGCGGAATCGTTTAAAAACGACGAGCGAGAAGGTTTTGAAAATTGACGGCGTTGCATATATGACTTCGACGGACGCGAGCGGTTTAATAATATTCAAATATTTGAGTTTTACTTGACCTCTTTCCATGCTCACCGGGGAGAGATGTCGGCGGAAGACGATTTTTAGAGAAAAGGAACCTCTTTCTTCTGAGGAAACGCGGAGATGCACGATGGTAAATCGACGACACGTTACTGTCGGGATTTTCTGGTCTACCAAATTCTTTTGATTCGCTGACATTCAAATATTTAAGCCTGGTTCGACTACGTGTTCGCGGATCGACAAGCTGTCACGCTGCCCGTATAGCGAAAAGAGGTCGTGCGCGAAAAAGGTTCTTAGCCGCGGAAGTGGCCAAATAAAAACGCGATCTAATTGACACACGCGATTATTAAAATCCGTCGAGTTATATTAACCGCGAAAATTCTCCACAACGAGAGTTCTGATTTCATTAGTTTTATTCGGGACGTTCTCGCGCGCCGTGCCGGCCGCACCGAGTGGAATCAGATATCAATTCTCAGTCGGGAACGGGGCAAAGTCTTATTCGAGACCACGGGAATTCTAAAGAAAATCCACCGCGCCATTATTCAGCTAGAGAATGCTTCTTTATATCTCGCTGTTCAGCTTTTATTTCCACGATGAAATCCAGATCTTGAAAAATATACAGAATGTGTACCGGGGGGGAGGGGTTATCCGTGAAGTCCTTTCATCCGCGCGGGGGAAAGAGATCCAATTTTATTTTAATCTCTTTAATTCCGTGACTTATGACTTGAAATGCGGAGAAACTTGCGTTCGCGCGTTGCGTCGTCCCGACAACGTCTAAAAAGAGGGATTATAAGACATAATGTACGTCACATAGTTAGACGAAGTTATTCGGAATCTGAAACTATTCGCTTAGCTGTAATCAATCAATTTTGTTCGATCCCGATGATAGAGTACACAAAGCGAAAACGTTCGGGGGAAGAGGTCTTTGACATCGAACAAAACTTGCGAATGCCGCAACAGAAGCGATTGGAGTGCCGCGCAAGCTCTTGTTTCCCTCGAGCCTTTTCACGGCGCGGAATAGAAATCGGGGCGCCTCGCTTTTCGCTCCTTTTATATTTCTCCCTTCGAGAAGTTGCTTTTTTTTTCCGTGCCGCTCAAATATTTATGTCCCTTGTTCGTCCGTAACGTCTCGGCGAATCAACAAGCCCCGGCAATCAAGGCGCGCGGAGAAGAAGAAGAGCCGCATGCGAGTCGAATTCGACGACGCGTGATTATCGAGATTTTTCGAGTGTCGACTTTGCGCCAGAAGAAGTAACAGCCAGTTTTAGTTCGCGGGACGAATAAAAGGGATGTGAAGGGTCACGTCCCCTTTTTCGCCGTCTCTTCGGCAATTAAATTACACCGGGCCCGAACTACGGAGAGAGAAAACAGCAGAAGAAGAGAAAGAAGAAAGTCGCCGCGTCGCGTCGCTGGATATTTGCTCGGCTCCATTTGCGAAATTAGAGATCTATTCGTCCACGAGAGATGGCAATCGCTCTCGAGGAAGAGCAAAGGTGACGCGGCACAATGGTGACGCGTCAATCTCCCTTCTCTCCTCCTTCTTCTGCTCGCCCGTACCCTCAGAAACCGCCCTTCTTTTTGATCGCTCTCCTCCCTCGAACCAATGGCCTACTTTCTCTTTTGCCTATCTCTTTTTCCATTTCTTGCAAGAATTCATCAACGAAAAAGAAAACTCGTTGGTCGGAATTATGCTTCGCTGAAGTTTTTTTTTTTTTGGTTTTGTTGTTCCAGATCCACCAACGACGATCCTTCGTCTATCGGGATTATCCGAGTATATCGCCACGAGAAGCTCCAAATCAGTCGACGCGATCAGAACGAACGACGAAAGCGATCGCACATTTTTCAAACAGACAAATAGAAAAGTTTGAACACAGAAGTGGTTATTCCGTGTCCACGTTGTTGTATCGGGAGGCGAACTTTTGGCACACGCGCGAGAGAGAACTGGCGTTTTCTGCTTCTCAGTCGGATTGCGCGAGAGAGCGCGTCCGGTTCTCTTTCACCCGATCACGAGATGCTTGCTTAAAGTAATCCGCGATCGTGTGTGTCGATCGTGCGCGATCGTGACGGGATAGCCGGGGAACGGGACAGGGATTGTGGACCGGGTCAATAACCACTCCTCGTCAAATTTTTCAGCAAAGTAATTTTATTTTTCTCTCTCAAAAAACCCCACTCTCCTCCAGCCTCTCAGTTGCTTCCATCAAAACTCCAAGAGATATACAAAGGACTATTTCTCGTCTCGCCTCGTCGGAGAGCTCGCGACATTTTTATATATTATTTACAAAACACCGCGCCGAGAACCGCGCGTTTCCGGCGAGGTGCGTTTAACGGTAATAAATTAACGATAATAATACTAATGTCATGATAATTATAATAATAATAGTAGTAATAATAAAGGCGACGATAATTATTATAGCGGTGTCGACAATCGCAATTTATATAGTGCTAATTTACAAATCGAAAAAATCAGATCTCTCTTTCCTCGCGACGCTCTGGCGAACTTCCATGTGTCCTCTTTTTTTTTTTTGTATGTGTATATATATATATATATCTATATATTAAATCCTGTCGACTGTTCCTTTGTAAGGTGCTATTTACAAAATTTACGGACCTAATCTCTAAATCTATTTACAACCTTGGAGTGCGCCCGGCAAGCCGTGCCTGCACAACCGACAAATAAGGCCCCGCGCGCTCATCACTCTCTCGTGTTAATCTTTCACGTTTTTTTTTTTTTTCTGTTCTTCCTCTCTTTTTGTTTTGTAAGCACTCGTCCGATTTGTTAGTTTATAAGGTTGCACTGGCACGGCTCCGAAGTAACAAAATAAATACTGACTAGCCCGCCCTGGCGTTCTTCGCGTCGACGATGGCAAACGGACGGACGCTCGTTGACGAGCGACAGCTTACGTGACTCGAACAATTAATCTCGAAAAATTATAATCTCTCGTATATAGTAATATATATGGAATATTATTTTTGAAGGTTTTATTATATAGAGATTTCACTATTTGATATTTATTTTAATATTTATTTTAATATTTTTGCGAAATAATGAAAAATAAATTAATTCCTCATTTTTTCCTCGGGCATGTTTTTATTTTTGCCATTACACAAGATGCTTTCTTTCAGTTACTTTTAGTGTCACTTCATAGTTGAGTAATGATAGCAAGTCAATTTACGTTTAAAGCATGGTGCATCTGTGTAGAGAGTTGCTTCTTGTACGGTTGCTCTACCGTTTCTACGAAAGGTTGAAAAATCTAACTCGTCTACGGATTTTTCAAAGCTAGTGGGGGAAGCATCGTGTGATTTGAATTTTTCTCAAAATTGTTTCAAAACAACTACAGCCTTTATAAAGCATCTTTAATAAATTGCGCTGAGAAATAATACGAAAGATACATAATTTGAAAAACATTGTTAATAACTAATTTGTTTCATTATACATGTTCTAAAATGTCTATCGGACATCGTGTAATGAAATTCAAACTTTTATCTCATCTTCCGCTCATCGCAATTTACTAACGTTTGCTCCGTAATTTTAGTTTGCAATTACAGAGGTCCCAAATTACAGATATCAAACAAAAAAACTGACAAAATAAAAAAGATCTAAATTACAAACTAAGTGTAACATCATTAGATCAACAGCGACTTTGCAGAGAAGAACAGTGATCGAGTCACGAAGCACACACAGCCTTACAATTAGTGTTAATGTGAATGTGCGATACCTGGACTGCTCCGCGTCCGCCCGCTCGTCGGCAGCCGAAGGGCGCCAGATAACCTACGACGATAACTTCAGACGAGACGCAGTCTCTGTGCGTCTCTTCTAATACGCTGCGCGATATCCCGTCACGTTATGTCACGTCACGTCATATCACGGCTACGACGCAGGAAAGATAGCACGACGCTCGGTAATCGAATGTCGCCCGGTCGACCTTGATCGACGCGCGATATTCGCGGGATATGTTAAGGCTGTCGCGAGTCCGAGGAACGCGCGTGCCCGAAGGGCGCGTCCGGGACACGCTCGTCCGGGACGCGTCCGGAATGACTGTCCTACGCCGCGACGAGACTGTCGGCCGACGGCCAGGAAGGCGCGTGTCACGTGTCCTGCACACGCAGATAATCCTGTTCCGGCTGACTGAGGAGCTGGTGTATCTGCTGCATGGTGCAGAGCGGACACACCTCCTCCTCGGTGCCGTCGGCAACGAGTCTACGTGCGGTGCCGGGCGCCCGTCTGTTGCCGTAATCAATAATGTACGAATAACCGTCGGAGTCGATCGAATTCGATCTCGTGGCCACCGATCGCAGCAGCCGCTTCTTGTTGCCGCCGCTGCTGCTGGTGATGGTGGTGGTGGTAGTGATGGGGGGATTGTTCACGATCTCGGCGCGAGCGTACTTTGCGTATTCGAAATCTAAATCTTTGAAGTCTATATAAGAATAGCCTTCGGAATCCACCGAAGGTCGCCTGCGACCCTCCTCGCGGATCGCGAGTCTCGACACCGCGGTGTCTGTCGGTCCGGTAGGACTCGACGACGTCCGCGTCGGAGAAGAGCGCGATCCAGGACGATGAGTGGGAGTGATAGGGATACCGGAGTCGCGAGGCCTCGCGGGAATTCGCACGTCAGTCGGATAGCCGTCAGCAGCCAGGCTGCCGACGTCGTAGTCCCGACACGACGTAAATTCACCGCGAGGTATCACCGTTGGCGACGGTGGATTGGATGGCGAGGGCGGCCGCTGGCTCGTGATCAAGGCATTCTGCGTAGCAAGTAGCAGGTGGCTGTCTCGCAGAAAGTTGCTCTCGTTACGCAACAATAGCGGACTGCTCGCGCCGGTACCGATGCCGCCACCGCTCGAAACGAGTCGCGGATTTGACGACTGTTGAGTGGCGGCAATTGACAGTGGGACTTCCTGTGACTTGGCCAGGAGAGCGCGCGGTGTCCGATAGCCGCCCAGGACTGCCCGCGACGGCTTGTCCTGCACGCGCAGTATCGACCTGGGGTCGCGGTAGTCGAGATAGTCGAGATGATGCGGCTGCGGCGGTCTCGTTTGATCCCTGCGTGCAGGCAGTGGTGGTTCGCGTTGCGGCGGAAAGACCCGCGAGTGAGCCGCGGGATTTCGTACCTCGATCGTCGGCGCTTGACCGTGGCCCGTTGGCAGGTGGTTGTGCAGCTGCGAATGCGACACCGCGTGATCTGGCATGTCGTCGTAGAGATTGGCGCCAGCGGCTCCGCCGCCGCTGCCGCCGGTACCGGGACCCGGATACGGCTGGCCGTCGGGCAACACGCGACTCCGCCCGGCGACCGCCGCCGCGCCAGCTGCGCTCTTGCACGGAAGCAAATTCTGCACTTTCCGCTTGTGTCTGTAACAGAAATAAACAACGCATCATTAGATAAACATAAATTAGATTTCTCGATAAAAAAAAAAGATCACGAATGAGAATAAATTACGTCTCATAATTAAAACTGTTTATTAAAGACATCGAAAGACGGAGAGAAAATTGGCAATACAGATTTAGGCAAGTTAAACTAGGTCAGTCGAATCGATTGTCAGTCCATACATCTGGTTTCATTCGAAACATCATCTCGGAAAGCTCACAGCGAATTTCTCAAGTTGGACGAGCGGAGAATGTTGATATTCTACTTTGCTCTCATCTCTCTCTCTCCCCTTTCCCTTTCTCGCCATGCCCGTCGACGACCAGCCTCCGTCGACATACCAGATTAGTTGGGAGCTCGTTGCAATTGTTTGTACAGGCGGCTGCTTTGCTGTGGGCGCGCTCGAGAGCTTTCCTCGGTGTAAACTTTAATGAATCGGGCACTGCGTTTGCTTATCAGCGTCGTTTTATGTGTATACTGGGTGTCACAAAGCTGTCGCACTTTCTTACAGTCTCCGATCACTTCGAAGTCAATCTCTTTTCATGGATGAAAATATTGGGCAATTATCGAGTATAATGAGTAATTGGATGAAACATTCATTGTGAATTAATTTCGATGTTTACTCGAATTTCGATTATATTCAAAAGTGTAAATGATAATGTAAATGATATTCTATTATTCATTAATTAGCTTATATGAAGTTTATATACCGGGTTTATATTTACATGTACAAAAAATTAAAATTAAATCTCCTTATTGTTTTTGAATAATTATTAAATTTAATATTTGAGAAAAAAAAACAATATATACGTTATATGTACTAATTTTAAAACACCCGATAGAACAGCAGCTCTTCACTTACATTTATTATTTACAATTAACATACGCTCGACGCATAATAACGCGGTCGCAATTATTATTTTCTTCATATCTGGCGCAATTGTACAAATACATGTTTGTAATATTTGCATAATTGACTTATGCTCTCCCTTCGAATTAGTCTTGCCTTTTGCGTTAAACACAAACACAATCTAATTCTGAATTACATCGCTTTTTAATATCAAACATTTATGACGTTAAATAAGTCCATCAAATTATCGCGTGTCTCTCAATATGATTAGTTCTGTCACGTTTGAAAAATTCAATTTAAGAATCTTGAAAAGAGCGGAAAACTTGTTACATACTCTTACGATTTCCTTATATTTGATGCGAAAATTTATATTTGTGTGTTTTAACTTTTTTTTTTTTTTCAACCAAGAAAAACCTTTCCGACGCTTAATACGACTAAAACATTTTTCACATAAAAATACGAAACAAAAATTAATCCGGTACGTATTTTCTTTCGCGCTCGGAATATATACGTTCTACGCGTTTCAGATAAAATGTGTCCGGCGGTTCACGTGGAGCGTGAGCTGCGAAATTTCGCGCGACGCCAGAGCTACGCGATACATACATATACGCGACGCATTTCCGTCCTGTCCATCACGGTCATAGCCGTCTCCTCGGCACGTCCACTAATCGCGGCTCGTGCAGGCTAAAGCGTTTAACTCGTCCGACTAAGGGGGATTCACTTATCCGAGAGGATTCGCGGTATAAACGCCGGCTCTGACGAGGGTCGCGAGCTCTGCCGACCGGAGATAATGACACCGGAAACATACGGCCGCTGATCTCCACCTCTGTAGCTACCTTCCTTTTAAAGGGATTTCTTCGTCAACGGCGCGACGCGGTCGTTGCCGTTGACGCCGTGTAGTCGTAAATCACGAGAGAAATCGCGCGCGCACAATACACGCAATTTATTTCATTTCAAAGAAGTTTTTAGTCATGGCGTAATATATATATATATAAAATAAAAAAAAATTAGCGAGAATAATTTTATTAATTTTGTTTATAGAAAAAAACATGTTTATACACACACACGCGCGCGGGAACAATACGGATTTTTCTTCGTAATTATTTTCCACACTTAAACAGTGTGAAATTGAAGATTAAACGCAAAGTATCTTCGTTTCACGACGCTCCGTTGATCTCCTGTCTTGCAACTTTCAACATGCATCGGCTCAGACATCGACGGTATCTGAAACGTGTACACGTTCATGTATATTCAAAGACCAGTGCGCCGTCGCCGCCGCCGCCCCGCTCTCTCGGCTTCGCAAAGTAGTTTACCATTCAAGTTTTAATTATCTAATTAACTCCGTCAGTTCGATAATATTTGCCCGTGTAATTAAACCGCAAGCTAAGGTTAACAACTCGCGGTGCATTTCCAGTAGCAGTGGGTCTAGAAAAGGAGAGAAAACGAAGTTGAGGAAACGACGAGATCCGTGTCTTTTAGTCGAAGAGAGAAAGAGAGAGAGAGAGAGAGAAGAACGAGCCGACATAAATACGCGTGAGCAGGAGAGAAGGTAGAGAAGATACGGTGTGAAAACATAGACCAAATGATTATCGGGTCGCTGAATATAATACAGCAACTTTGCGACTGAGTTTTCACGTGGAGTGAGAACTTCGATTTACGGAGCGTCGTGTAAACAACATTTGTAGGCGATTTAAGAGAGTAGATTCGCGTTCACACTGAGTATTCCAAACAGTTGATCTCATTAAATACTTTAGAACGCAATACTCGCGACTTATCTTGGATCGCATTTTTTCTTTTTTTTTTTTTTTAAATCGGCTTTAAGTTAATCACAATAGTGACACGTTTCCTCCTCGGCATTCACTTTGATAAATATTGCGAGGCATCATCAGTTATTCCCGATAAAACCTTCGTCCTGCATTTACATCCCCCGTCGGACATCGATATCGCATTTACGCCTGCCACGTCAATTCTTTCCCCCGTGCTTCGTCATAGTCATCGTAATGATTTTTCATTACGCTCGCGACTGTCGGGTGCTGCGCGCGCGCGTCTTCCATTTCCTAATGGATTTCATTTAGTCATGATGATACGAGGAACGGCGCGGTGGTCGACGAAGGGGAGCGGGAGCAACGAGGTCGTGCAAAAGCTCGCGCGCCAGCGCTGGCAGGCGACGCAAGAAACGCTTCACAAGCCGGTTTCACACCCCCATTGGTTTCCGAAAGCGCGCGCAGGAAGGAATTAAATTAAACTCCCTCGAATAAATCAAAGCCTCTCCCAAGCAACCCAAGAAAGATCCTCTGGGAAACGAAAATCTGAAGGAAAGTTACTCTCTTCTCTCTTTTAAGTAATATTTTAGTTATTTATTTCAGAGAGAAGAGAAAGAGAAAGAGAGAACGAGAATACTCTTTACATTCCTGAGATGAGCTTCTTTAAATAAAAGATGTCGAAAAAAAAATATGATGTCTCTGGAAGACGTTATTTTTTTTTCCTCAACCTTCGACCGTGCGACGGACGAGTGTTAAAAAACAGAACGACACGGAGGGATGAGGAACAAGATGGACGACGCGTGAGACGCGATGCGCTCCGGAATCTTCCTCGGCGGAGTCGAAGAGAAGTGTACTAAAGTGAATTCGCTCGACGCTAAGCGCTGAATAGGTCGTTTAAGCAGAGCTTTTAACTCAAGCTAATTAACTGCCGTCTCCTCTCGCCTTCTTCGTACAGCTCGCTCTTGCGCTTCCACGATATTTTTCCTGGTTTGCTCGAGACCTTTCCGATATTCTCGCACACTTTCATATGAACCTCATATACATCAATCCCATCGTTCGATCGATCGAACGATGCGCGCATCTTTCACGTTAACAATAAAAATAATTATCTGTGAATTTTTTCTTCACATTTATTTTTCTGGCTGTAGATTTTCCCAAGATTTTCCTTATTATTTCCACAACTGTGTATTATTTTATCATCTTAAACCTGAGCAAGAGAGAAGTTGCAAACGCGGATTTGGAAACGATGCGGGGATATTTAGGAGCGGATTAGCTGGGCCGTGGAGTCTATGGATGTACTGAGGGTACGACGATGGTTATAAAGCTGGAGATACTCCGAGATCTCGAAGTTTACTCGCCGATCTCTCACGCTCCCAAGTCTCTCGTGAGCTTCTCGAAACTACAAATTTTGCATATCAATGCGCGCTGGATACACCCCCGGCCGTCGACTCGATAAACGACTTCCCACCCTCGCGGCCTCCCGCTCGCTGGAATTCCTGCTTTCCTCGCTTCGAGTTTAACCAACATTGCTGAATTTGGACATGCGTTTCGTGAATATATATATATATATATTTTATGTCCTTATATTCCGTGCAATATTTCCCAAGATGTTTCAGAAATATACATAATCCAAGTTTAATCGTATTAGCATATATTTTTTTGAAAATGCTATATAGTATTCGAAAAATACGTCGATATGTAAGATTATTCGTAATAAGTTCGATCTCGATTTCGAAAAAATCACATCAAAGATAAACATCGGATGTAATATAATAATTTTCATTCTTAGTACCGATCGTTCTGAGGAAACTCCGATTTGTACATCTCGTTCAGTACGTCGATGTAAAACCGAATCTGTCTCTCGTATCTACGTAGCACGAAGGGGGAGGAATATTGTTTTGCCGCTATCTCGCTGTAGGGGTCGAAACGCCCTTATCAGCGAGGTTTAGCATACAACGGGCATTATTCCGGTTCAGTCATGCGACAGCAGGGTGGCCGGTGTGGTTATCAGCGACGACCCCGTCGAGGTTCCTCATCGATCCTTACCCGATCTCTGTCCCCGTACCAGCGGCGTTCTTTGCGGCCACGAGCCCTGCCCCGAAACCCTTTATGACCACGAGCACGACCCATACCCTATCTCGGATTTACGATCGCGAATAAAAAATGATTTATTTCAGCGATACGCGAGCGGGATATTCGAGTCCTTGTGCAACGTTTTCCCATTTCTGATATCTGCTGTCGCGCCGCAAAGCAACGCCGATTACGAATGTTCCGTTCGACTTGGAGCGCTTACCGGTTTCTTATTTGACGCTCTGATGCATAGTTCATGCGCTTTTGATACGCGAATGTTCGCGCGAGATTTGCCGCAAGATGTGCGTTACAGATGCACCGTATGCATCATCTCATAAATATTATTTTTTGAATTTTCAAATGGAAACTCGATAACGGGAAATTCTTCTTTCCATTCTCTCCGTTTCTATACTTGTTCCATTTTTTTTTCGCAAAAAGATTCTTTTTCAGTTTTTTCTCTTCGGTTGTGCTCTCCCTGTTACGCACAGCCTGTGATTTTTTGTACAGAATGGGAACGAAAATTCGTCCGTGAAAAATGCGAGCGCACACAAAACAAAGATTTTCAAAGAAAGTGACTTTCGAGCCCACTCAAATCGCAAGGAACGTGCGCGTGACGTGCGCTTAAAATATGCTTGCACCCCGGGGACCGATCGATGGCCTCGCAACGTGAACTTTTACGGACCGCAATTTTTTTTCTAGAGTAACAAGCAGAAGGATACGGTCGACGGCGGATGGGTGAACCGAAAGCGGTTTAACCTTCGCGGAAACAAACCCGAGTACAGAGGGTACTGGATTTCAGTCCTACTCACCACAGAGGAAACGTAGCGGTGCGTGCACCCTCGTCGGCGCACTGTTTATACGTCCCGATAAAACAGGATCATCGTCTTATCATATTTTACGTGTCTCTTTTCACATGAACGGTTTCTCACATTTACACGAACAACTGCGATCGTCGAATTTGCCGCGCAATTTCTTTGCAAAATGCATAGAAACGAAAAGTCACATAAATTTAATCGAATAAAACAAATGTGTGCCGAAACTTCTCAAAGAGACAAACTAACTTTAGAAGAAAAATTTGATGTAAATTTGATTTACAGCGAGATGGAAATAGCGCGTCACATGTTGTAAATAATTAATGAAAATCGATACTCGTATTTCGTAGAAACGGAAGAAGAGAGATAATACATTAAAAAATGTGAAGAAATTAAAATAGATATAAATAAATCCAATTCGACGCGAATTTCATACATCGTTCGCGGTATAGCGAACAAATTTCGAGCGTGGCAAAATGCCGCCAACAAGTCTACGCCAGATATGTTTGCAGGAGAGCATACCGTTGGCATTCTCGTAACCAATAACATGCGGTCTCGTTCGCAAATTTGCGCTGTCCGGAGGCGAGACCACCGGAAAAACCGCCCGCGGTCGAGGCCGAGCTTCGCGTCGTTCACTAACAATATAATTAATACGCTATCCATTGCCTCTAATCTGTCGCAATTCGATCGCACGAACGTTAACGGAACACGCCAAAACTGGAAATCCGTTGCTTTGCGACTGGACACATCAGCGATTTAATTTAACGGAAAAATTAACAAAAATTAACGGAAAATTAACAAAAAAAAAAAAAAAAAACCCAGATAATGAATGAGTACCGGAACAACGAAAAAGTTTGTGAAATGGAATAGGCGGGAGAAACAATTTACTTCGATGTATTAATAACAAATTAGCAATAGGATATAATTTTTGCTAATTGAATTTCTCTTGTAAAAATGTGAACAAATCTTTTGGGAAACGGCACGTATATATCACGTTTATCAAAATCCATTTATCGGAATGAGAAAGAGAGAGAGAGAGAGAGAGAGAGAGAGAGAGAGAGAGAGAGAGAGAGAGAGAACGCAGATCTAGCCAAATTTTACTTACATAAGCGAGTTTAAACAATTTCGGAAGCGCATTAACCGGAGAAGCGCGAATCGAGAACTGCCTGCAGTTAGACGCGCGATGTATGTGAGAGTTTCGGTTCAGCCGGAGAGTTTCCATTTGCCGCGGTGATTCTCGGGGAGACGTTAACAGCTACCCCGTGATACGTAAGTTACGCTCTGCAAAGCCAGCAATCTCGAGCCGGAAATCCGGCAAATATGTAACGCGGCATTAGCGCCGGTAATTTACAAAACTCCTTCATCTTTGCTCTCTGTATTTGATCTTCGCGAAACGATGACGGAATCAAAGGCGGGTTACCGTTTTAAACGGCATATTTAATTCCGCTTCAGATATTATTTCAAATTAATTACTGCGTGATTAGTTTTACTACAAAGAAAAATTTAGATTGCAAGACATTTTATAAACATTTAATGTCTGTTAAAAATTGTATACGTACACACGACCTTAACGCGTTATTTTTTTGTCAAATCTAAAGAGTATCGCTAAAGAATATATAAACCGCAGGAGATTTATGCAATAATCAGAGGAAAGTTTGTTCTTTTAAGAATTTGATCCCCTAGTTTTGAACATCATTCTTCGAGAATCTCCTAGATCTACGCTACTGCTTCTCACGAAAACTTACAGAAGAAGGAAGATTGGGAGGAAAGTTAATGAGCAAATATAATTACGAGGATATACGAAATACTGGGCCAGCGGGACAGGGATCACCGGTCCAAACGAGTTCCGAAACTGTTTCAAAGTTCTTAAGCAACTATGTCCCCTCGTCCCTCTTTCTCGCCACTATCTCTCTAAACTGGTTGCGGCACGAGAACGAAGCTGTTTAATATTTGACGCGCCAACACGAAAATCTTCCGGACCTGATATCTCGGTTAGAAGAGAACGACGGTGTGATAGGAGAGAGAAGAGAGAAGAGGAGAGAGTCGATGAAAGTCTGAAGGGAAAAGCTAATCCAAAGGTTGTTTATACGTGCACGGAAAGGAGCGAGGGCACGGCGACGCCCCTTGATTGAAACACCGCGGACATTTAAATTGCGAAAGTTTACGAATAAATTTGTATGCTAAAGCGAGGAGAGCACGTGGCCGTCTTTTTTGGGACGAGCTTTGCGGGGGTGAGATTTGCCTAATGAGCGAACGCTCGCGAGGGAAAGCACAAGCGAGGAGCTTTTAGAGGAAGTATTCGAGAACGTAGGTGAGTCTTTTGTTCCTTGTTTGTTGGCGCTTTCCGGACATTGACGCTCGCTGTTAAACGGCAAATTAGAGAGATAGGGCTGAAAGAGATCTTCATTGGGAAACCAACATAAGGGTTAATTAATCCACGGGGAGGCCAAATTTTATACAAGTTTATAATCAAAGACAGACAGACAGAGATATATGTATATATATATATATATATAACATGACCCAATTTGCAAATTATGGTGCGTATGACTAAAATTTTATAACATTAAGACAACTACAAACAACAGATTATTGAACACAAAAAAGCATACAATAAAAAACACTTTCATTAGTTTTATTTCGCGTTTATCTGTCGTTTTGGTCATAGAAAGCTTATTACCTTTTCCTACAGCAAACAGAACGCATCGCGCCCACAATCACGTGTGACTAATCCCATTCTGAATATTGAGAAACGACAGATCAAGGACCGCGCGCCGACAGCGGAAAGCAAGAGAAACAGAACGGCTGCGGTAGATGCAAGTACCAGCAGAATGGTGGGCGGGGAGTTAGTAAGTGAAACGGGGCTTGATTAACCGTCTGGCCGTCCGGCAGGATCTCTGCGACTGAAAGAGAAGCTCGTGGACCGAGAGAGAGAAAATCGAAACACGAGGGATGGTGGGCGGCCGTAATGACCTCAAAGGTGGTTAGAGACGGAGGCGAAGGCGTCCCCGAAGTTTCGCCACGTCCCTTGAGAGGGTTCGCGAACACTCGTCCAGGCGCATTGTACTTTGGCAAGCACGTAGATGAAGAGACGCCCGGGCGCTCTCTCCTTTGACGCCGGGCATTAATGTCGTTTCGAAGAGCTGCCGCTCCTCCTTGAGATCGTTACCTCCAAGGGAAACCTCTTCGACACCGATCGATCGATCTCGCATTGTTTCTACGTCTTGGCTCCAACTACGTAAGACGTTATAATGACGGCATTTGCTCAAACTTTATATCTTTTCCAATAGCGAAAAATAATTATCTCTCAGAATATAAAACTTTTTGTGTTATCGTGTGTTTTTATTTCGAAAAGAACTGTCACTCACATCGAGTTTGAATTCTGAATTCGATTTTTTCCTCCTGTCTATTCTCTATCCTTCTCTCCGCATTTGCTCATCATCGCTGAATATTCAGAAGCCGTTCGTCCGATAGGTGGTTTAACTCGGTGATAAGGGAATAAAAGTGCGGCAGGAGAAAGAGGGTGGCGACGGGCGGTTGAGAGAACTCGGAGGGGTGAAGGAACGAGGGGAAACGAATATTATGCTTGGAAACGCGAGGAAATTAGCTCTCGCCAGTTTTAATATCCGTTTTATTTTATTTCACGTGGCCGGTCGGATCAGCAGCAGCGCGGCAGTAGCGCGGCGGTAGCGAATTCCTCTCCTCGTCGGGATCTCTTCCCGCGTTATACCGTTTCACAAAAGATCGTGGTGTAAGAGGCGGAATGGAAGGGACGGAGACGAAAGAACGAGATCGAGCAGCCAATTTCCTAAGCAAGGATTATTTTCCACGCGCGGGAAATTAAATTTTCGTCGACTCCTCGCACGCGCGAGGCGCGAATTTATTTGCCGTGAGAGCCGAAACGCGCGAATTGAATCGTATACGCTCAACTTCAAGAGCTCGATATAAGTTCCTCGATATTGCAAAAAAAAAGTCATCGGTATATTTGTCTGCATCTTAGTCGTATAAAAATTCTTTAAAAACAATGAAAATCATTTTTCTTGGCGCACACAATTTTGAAATAAATCACGAATTAAAATTCTCAAAAATAAATGAGATATATATTTTTAGTAGACGATAATTTCTTTTCGTTTATGTAACTCTAAAAATGTTGAAACGCACATTGATCTCGAAATCTTGAACGCGAGGAGTTAATAAGCGCGACGATAGTGATTCATTTGGCGAGGTCATACAGATCGTAAGGGCGATTTAGAGGCTCAATAAAGGAGAACTATCGGTCTCGAGTGATGCTCTTTCCCCGTCATTAGTTCAGCCCAGGCTGCCGCCACACTCCGGATGACGATGTTTTGAGGAAACGAGGTCAGTGGAGTCCACGTTATTGCTACGTGAAGAAGTAATTAAACGGCGGCGGTGATTAAGAGCCTTCGTGAGCCGTCAGCCGTCACTTCGCGACGTAATTTATTCGAATTCTAGCATCAATTTCTCCTCTCACGTGACATTCGTGGGAAAATATCATATTGCCGCTTAAAACGGCCCGTCATATTATCGAGGCACGGTTTTACGAGTCGGAGATGCTCGCCGAATGACAAATAAAGAAGAGACAGGAAGTTAATTGTTTGCTTTTGTCTTCTTCTGATAAAACAATTTGCTTCAAACAATTTGCTTCAAATAGTCAAATCAAATATCTCGCTATTGTATAGAAAAATAATACAATTGTTAAAAATAATACAAATGATTGAGAATAAAAATACGAGTGAAAAAACACTGCATTAACAAGAGAAACTGATAGTTCCATATTATGATTATTCATTACGATAAATTATAGAAAATGCGCTAATTAACGACATTATCGAAATAAAAAAAAAATAAAGAATTTTAATAATTAAAATTACATTTTAATTAATTACATTTAATCCGCGAGATTTGATGTTTTATTCACAAATTTCCAATTTCTCTGTAATCGCATGTAACGAATCGTTTTAATAATTCCAAGTACGAAGCTCGTCAGCGCAGAAGCTGCGATTACATTAGAGCGTTTTAAACGGACAATTCATTTCTACAGCCTATAGAGACTTAGAGAAGAAGAGAGAAAAGCGGGACAAGGATGGGAGAGAGAACAAGGCGTTAGCGAAATCCCAGCGGCCTGATTGTAGAGATTCGAGAATGTCAAGTCTCTTTCAGCGCGTGTAGTTAGCATAAGTTCGTTTATGAAACTCGAGCGCGCACTAGTGCATCTTCCCTGCATTTTTTTTCTCTCCCTCTCTCTCCTTAATTCC
This sequence comes from Pseudomyrmex pallidus, assembly GCA_014825455.1. Classification (NCBI taxonomy): domain Eukaryota; kingdom Metazoa; phylum Arthropoda; class Insecta; order Hymenoptera; family Formicidae; genus Pseudomyrmex; species Pseudomyrmex pallidus. The sequence continues at coordinate 29,297 of QVNV01006834.1, read as the reverse complement.
GCGGGCCCTTCATTATTCTAAACGAGCCCATGTACAAATATAATTTCACATTTGCGGTGCATTTGTGATGCGAATTTGCTATTGCAATTAAACGCGAAGAGTGTCCTTCTTTTAATTAATATAGTATTCCGAAAGGAAGTCTCTTCCTCTTTCTCTTCTTTTTCTCCTACAAATGCGCTAATTTTATTATCCTAACGAGAACTCGTGCATAAGTTGAGACGATATAAGCTCGCGCCAATTATCATTTGAAAATAATAGATAAGAAAATGTGCAGGAGAAACAACTTCAACTTTGCGCTTTGGAGTGCTTTCTTCGTTATTCTCTCTTTATCTCCGCGAGACTTCGATGACTCTCGAAGCTTTCGGTCTATCGAACCACGAAACAACCACGAAAAGAACCGACGGTGCATAACAATCGAGGAATTGCGGAACAATACGTAGAGGTAGATGGATCATCCGCCAAGAGAGAGAGAGACACAAAGAGAGGAAGAGGAGAGCCAGAGAGACTCCGGAATAATTCCCTTCGATGGAATCTATCGGGGATTCCGGAAGATGCGCCACTCGGTGCCGCGTCGGTGGAACGCGCATTGTACGCCGAGTTTGGGGAGGAGAACGCGGGGGCGCAACACACAGAGCCGGGCCCTCAACATAGGATTGCGCCAATAATTTGCGAAATGCAGTCTAATGCGCAGGTAGCAAATTCGTGGCCGTCAGGTGCGCAATGCGTTCTCTGCCTCTCTCTCTCTATATATATATATATCTCTCTCCTTCCCTGCGGGGAAGACCTCATCCCTATCGGTTCTACACCTCATCCCTCTGGCTTGGTTGCGTATTCGGGACGGGAGGAGAGGGTGTGCGGTCAGCATACCCGACGTAACATGGTAATATAACTAGCGCAACGTCACATTAGCCCGCGAGTATGCGCGTAATCGACCCGCGTGCCGTTCCATGCATTCATGTGTAACTATGTGCGGTGTGTGTATGTTTACACGTGCACGCGATCCTGTCGCGTAAGTCTGTTACAACGACATAATATATGTAACAATGAGATTTCGGGGAGAAACGATTCTAAGAGAAAATTTGATTGCCGAAGTCGATATATTTAATCATTAAGCAATCTTCGAGATATCCGTTTTGAGTCTATATTAATTTGCAGAGAAAATATGTCATGGACGCAGAATTGTTCTCGAATTGGAAGTGTATGTACATATGTGTATATATAGAAATTTCTCTCTCTGTCTCTATCTTTCTTTCTGAGCACTTCTACACGAACATTACGTGACGGCTATTAATGCACGTGGATGCTCACGTCGTCGGTCTGAGTGTATGTACGATAGTGCGCATTCGTGTATGCGAGTAATGTGGAAACGTGCATGGAAATACACGGAATTTTCGCGTGCATGTGTGTGTGTGTGCATGCGTTCGCGCGCGCGCGCGCGCACACACATACACACATACCGGTGTATGTGCATATTCAGGTGCTATGCACATCGGGTAAACGGCCGGTGGTGCATCGCGCCACGTGTCCACGCCGGGGCGCGTGTTAGTTGGCGAACCAACATCGTCATAGAGATAGCCCGTGCGAATATCACGAATCTCCGACGACGTAGGAAGGAGGGGGCCGGGGCGAGGACCACGAAAGGACCGCAGGGCGCCAAGGGTTCGTGGCATTTATGGAGGGATACATGCGCGGGGACAATGACGATGACGTAATTATGGACGGTTAGAGTAATAACACTGTCTGCGAGAATACAATGGAATGCAACTGCGATAACGGCCGTATTTCGTGTGTGCGATACGCGTGTATCTCTCTTAAACAGGGTTTCTCAGTCTCCCCGCGCCGACGCGGCGTCCAAATTGCGTGCGTTCGAAACGCGTCTTCAAGTCCTCTTTGGAAGTAATTCCAAAGAAAATTCGCGACGATTCAGAACTACCCAGACATCTAAAAAATTACTCGACTGAATAAACAGTTGTGTCGCGTTTATCGTTCAGTTTTGTATAGGTGTAATTTTCTCGCTGATGAATCCCGTCGGTAGTAGCTTCGCTACTGAATGAGAGACTCTGTAATAATTCTCTTGGAACGACTTCTCTTAGCCAGTAACCGCGGGCATATCACTCTGTCGGAACGACCGACCGGAATATCTAGCGTCGAACGTATTCAACGTTGGCCAAAACCGGAGACAGAACGAACGGTGGTTGTGCCGCATATATCGCATCTACTCCCGGACTGGCGCATCACCGCAACGAAAGGTGCGTCTGGCTTGCTCTGTGTTGCAGCAGCATCAGCACTAAGAGAATTAACCTCGTACTTTCGTAATGGAATCGAACTGAGCGGTATGCCGGGCTCGCGCTCGATCCTCTTCCCTGCACGGTCCTCGCGTGTATGTATACGCGCACGTGTACATACATACGTATATGAGAAAAGATCGTTCACTGTACGTGTGTGTGTGTGTGTGTGTTTCTCTGGAGATAGTAATAATATACAAGTGTCATCTTTGTGACATTTTTTTTGTTTCTGACATTTCGCGAAAATAAGTAAATAACTTAATAAAATAATCTCTAGATAAAATCTTTTTTTAATAAAAGAACAATCTCTAGAACGTATAGAAAATGTAATCGATATCTCTCGCTTATAAATATGTGCAAATATTGATTTCGCTGTAAATAAACGCTTTGATTTTTCGACCAAAGAACACGCGCGATAAAGCGATTTGTTGAAAGCTCGTCGGTTTAATCGTTCCGCAGGCAAGAAAGTGGGAGAAACGCGCGCGCGTGCGAATAAAGCTCAAAGATCATTCATTTAGCGGAATAAAGTCTGTACGCCGCTTCACGGATCGATTAATATTCATGTTATGCGCGGAATCTCCGTAAAGGAGCTTAAGCCGCTCGCGCAAATTGAAGAACATATCTCTCTCTTTCTCTACCGGCTACTTCTTTCGTATCTCATTAAACTAGTAAGCTGCGATTATCCGCACCGGGCAAATTCACGCTGATTTGAGAACTCACGAATCTCGTGAAAACCCCGCAAGCAACCATGAAAAATCAGTAAAAATTCGCCACAGATCGATAGTCGTAACATCTCGGCAATTTAAAGGCTTGATAATTCGATGAGTTCACTAGCTCGCTATTTATCTCGAGATTTTTGATGTCCGAAAAGTATAGACTCGGAGAGCTCGGAATCTCGTGAGGTTTGAATATACGTGGAAAGCTCGCTCGATTTGCTTGCACGTCGTCGTGTCACGTTGACGTCAAGCCACGGCGACGTGCGGAGGCATCGCGGGAGATCCCGTTGACGCCTCTACGAAGGACCCGGCGGCATATCCTCGAACACGACGTTCTCTCTCCCTCTCCCTCTCCTTCTCTCTCTTTCTGTCTTTCTCTCTCTCTCTCTCTCTCGATGCGCGAGGTAAATGCCTGCCGTCGCCTGATGGCCTGTCATCACCAATTATAACCCATTCACCCACCAAGTCCGCGCCCGTAGGTTAAATTATCCATAGACCGGGACCAGACCGCCCCTTCCGACCGCGTGTGTAGAAACAACGAGCGTGAATCAGCCGCCATGTCCTCCTCTCGCGCCCTCCACACTTCGCACCCTCTCCCTCCTCCTCCTCATATCATCACGGCTTCGCACCCGATAATTCGTCGAATCGCCGTCGAAATTGCAGCCACGCATATATCGCATGCATCCGCCATTCACTCCTCTTGGTTACAATGACGTTCTGATTACTCGTGGAATATACACATATATTACCTAATGTACTATTAAATTAATCGTGATATCTGCGATACACGTAACGATATACGGTTTAAGTAAACAATAAAAAAATAAATGAATGTCAAAGTCATACGAAATATTTTCAAAATAATATATTCGAGACTCAAGAAGGGAATTCGATTTATCTCACAAATTCAGCCCCGACATTATTCTTCTTCGCTATCAAAACCACTTCGCGCGATGTCGTAAGATCCTCTCTTGGTCTCACCTGCGCGCGCCAACTAATGCAAAATTAAAATGAGGACGATTCTAGAGCAGGATACCATGCCAGGCAGGAAACGATTTATTCATGTCGATCGTTCGTAAGGATTTTGCTCAACGAGCAGCTGTCGTGTGTTCTCGAGAAGAGACCGAAAACCCTCGTAAATCCCGACGCAAGGTTTCGAAACATGAATAGCAATTATAGAAGAATACACTTCGTCCTTCCAAAAAAGCAGACAGACTTCTTTCTCTCTCTTTTGATTTAGATACCGTAAAATATATTTCTCATGGGATTTGCATATTATTTACTTTTGAAGAACAGTGTCGGAATTTTTGATTAAACTCGTAAGTGTCTTATCACACATTGTCTGTAATTTCGACAAAATTCACGGTGAATTTTCTACATCACACTTCGTGGACGCAGCGCCTCTTAAATTTCACACTCTTGCGTTTCTCTTTCGGTACACGAAGGGTGTAATTCTAATGATCCCAGCGGACCGTGTCTGGCAATCCTCCCGCCAGTGTTTCCGTAATATCCGTAAGTGCATCTCCCGCGATTTTCTTGCGCGCATTCTTCTCGCCGATGTCTCGTCGCGTCGCCGCGAGACAAGAAGGGACGAAAGGAGGACCACGGGGGTTGTATATTTTTAAGATACCCGGAACGCAGTCGTAACAAGCAATGACTGCGACGAACGCGAGAACGATGACGAAAAGAGATGCGTAACACAAAGTAGTGATCTAAGTACAGAGAAATATACTGCATCCACTCTATTTAATTGCTGGTTTTCATGAAGTATGAATATGCTCTATATATATATACTTTCTGAAACCGCATCTCATCTTTTTTGCGAAAAAAACATCTACTATTTATAATATATATAATATTCACGCACAAAGACATAAGAAATGACAAATCTTTACAGATAAGAGAAAAACACTGCGGAGAGAGAGAGAGAGAGAGAGAGAGAGAGAGAGAGAGAGAGAGAGAGGAACCATTAAAAATGTGACAAAGAGAAAAACAAGGAAGGGAAATTTATCATTACGTTCCAACCGTGAAAAAAAGCAAATAAAAAGCGATTTAGTTGGATCGATATTTTTTTCTACTTGAGTGTCTGCATTTCCGATTAACGTGTAATTTTTTTTGCTTTCCGTGAGAGTGGAAAAATTTTTTAAATCTTTAATTTCCGTTTGTTTCGTAATATCCTCGCTCGTTTTTCACAACAAAAGGATTCTATTTAAAAATCTTGATAAAAAAACATAAAAAGAACAATATAAAAGAGAATGCCAAGGTTTCAGAGATGCGAATTCAATTTTGCGCGGAACTGAATTATCATCAAAGTGCTCTTTTTAATTCAGTTTATTACATTACTGTTACATGTTTACTCGACGTCGTCGACGTCGTCGTCGTCGTCGTCGTCGTCGTAGTCGTCGCGACGTCGAAGTTCCGTCGGAACTTGACGTTACTCGAGAAACAGCTATCGGATTTCTCGGAAACGGACCGAAGGCATAAACAAGGTAAAGTCGATCGTACGATTCGTTTGTTTGCCATATAAAATAACCGGAGCTTGTCAACCGCCGTATACGAAGTGTGTCGCGAGAAGAAGAGCCGGAAGGATGAGACAGAAGAAAAGAGATCCTTTTGTGTCAGCGCGGTTCTCAGACTTTATATAATTGTCAGAGCTTCATATCTTTCGTTAGAATTTTCTTCTACGAATTTCTTAAAGTCAATAATATATATTAAAGTTTTTTTTAAAATATAGAAGTTTGAAGATATTTTTTGCATGTTGTTTACAAGATCAAAAAATGTGCAGTTGTCACTTTTACGAGGCATTTTTCAAATAAATCATTACTTTTTTGCTGTGTTCAGAGTCTTGAGATATTTATATTGAACAGAAAAATTTATCTCGTGTAGTTTTTTTTTTTTCAATTTGACCGCTATCATCTTCTAAAAACGGAGGAAGCGCAAATACTCACGCAAATCGTTAAAGCAGCAACCTCGTACCAGTGACCCGAATGTGGCTTATGGAGACAAAGCGCAACAAGGCGGTAGGAAATTGAGGAAAAGAGAAAAGAGCCGGTAGAAAAGCGCCTCGAGAGAGAGAGAGAGAGAGAGAGAGAGAGAGAGGAGAGTCGAGCGCTCGTTTCCGCTTTGTCCGCAATTCGTCTCTTCCGGTTTACTCGCGCAAGTCCACAACGGGTAACATTATCTTGCACAGGAAAATGTTGATAAACTGAGGGTTTCCCCGTTTTCTCAAATTAGGTTCTGTTTGAAGTTATACGCGGCTTTGATAATGCGCTCTATTTTTCGACGATACAGAAAAGTAAAAAATTTACTTTGATATCGTGTAAATTATTTCATAAATGTTATTGTCACGGTGAAAATTCATAATTGTTTTTAAGTAAGATTATTCGTTTAAATATATATTTTTTTGTTAGAAATATTATTATTAAACGCAAGATTTCTTTCGATAATTCCGTTCTTTTGATAATTTTGATAATTTTCAGCTTTAATCTTATCACAAAGCAAATGTGTGATAAACCGGTATTAGAGATAACCGTACACAGTTCACAGCACTAAATTCAAGATGTGAATGGGAGGCCGTGCCGTATACACTTATCGCTAAATGTGGCCGTTCGCTTTTCGTTTCTTCTTCGATTACGTTCAAACGCGCGCGCGCGCACGCGCGATCTCGGGTATCTTTAAATAAAATTCTGTGAATCAGCCACATTCGGAGCTATAAACGCGCTGCTGAACAAGAGTGTGAATGCGCGGAGCGAAGACGCGATAGAAAATAGAATTGATGATAGTTAGAACCTGCAATGGGGGAACGTGGGGGATGATGGTAGCGGGATGCGACGCGGTTGGGAAGGAACACGGTTCTGATTAGCATATAAACTACACGCGGCCTTGTCGGTTCTCCACGTTCTGATTGTGTGTGTAGTGCCGTAGACTAAAGTCGTCGAATCTTACGGCAAGAGCCTAGACTTGCAGATCCCGTTTCATGAGACATAAAATAAATCACACGTCCGCATATGACATCAATAAATCTAAAATTAACTATAACGTCCGAATAAAAATGAAAAAAAGATTGCCACGATAGAGAATTCTTCTGAAATAGCGATCTCGGATTCAGATTGCTTTTCGTTAAATTACGACTCCGTGTGTAAAAGCGAACACGAGAAACGCGCAATAATATGGTGAACCCGACGATCGCGAGTAGGACGAGAAGGACCCACGAGAGCGTGCGAAACGGCGCGGAGAAACGTCGATGCCACCCACAAAGTAACGAGCCGCGAGACGTTGCAGCAACACTCGAGACGTCAAACTCGATAATGGGCCGCGGCCATTATGATAAACACGCGAAAACAGAGCCGTCGTTGTCGCGTGTACGAGCGTATACACGTTTCGTGAGCGTCTTGTCATAAAACTGCGCCGCATACTGAATGAACGAGACGTTGTGCGATCGAAATCGTAATTGGTCGATTTCAGATCCAACGTCACACGAGAAGACTGCGAGAAGCGCGACGTAACTACACTTTAATTAATCGCGATTTAATACGCGTCGGAAGATTGAATGACATCGACGATCGAACTGAACCAGTCGTCGGACGAACGAGAGACACGTTCGAGCAGAAGCGTTTATTAACACGCATGATCGGGACGAACATTCAAGATAGATATCGATTCGCGAATTCGCGCGATTTTTTCGACACAAAAAAAAAAAAAAAAAAAAAAAAGAACGACTGCGTCGTCTATCGAATTGTCAACTTTTCCACGTGTTCCCTATTCGTCTTATTGAGCAGTTCCATTTTTTAGCGCGCGTCCAATCAACGCGCGACAACGGCAACGGAGCCGCTCTCGCCCGCGGTTGTGTCCGTAAATCTTCCAAGTAAGCTAGTACCCTCCCCCCCGGGGTAGTCGGTAAATGTATTTTCCCGTGTCCCGCGGATCCGCAAACCACGCTAGGCTAGCATGAGCTACCGTGTCGCAAATTACCGGCGCGCTGTTCCGCTGTCGGCGGTACGTAACAGCGCCTAGGCGCACGCCCATTTCTGGAATGGCCTATTTCTGCTTAATTTAGGACTCGCTGGAATGCCAATTAGGCGTGCTGCTGCTGCTGCCGCTGCTGCTGCCGCCACCGCCGCCGCCCTCTCCCGCGAACCGAATCGAAATACTCGTGAGACAGTTTTTTGGTAAATTGCTCGAATTTCGGTAAATATATAACGTTGCAATACATCACGCAAGGACAATAGAAGAAATATGCGACACCTCGAAAAAAAGTCACCGAAACGATGTGGTAGAATAGAGCTGTGATTTACGTGACAGATGCGGTACCTCGAAATGCTCTAGTTTCCTCAATTTCGTAAAAGATATATATGCGCGATGGATAAGTTATGGGCTCTCTTTAAAAAGAAATTATAAAGTGACACAAAGTGAGAATTAAATAAAAGAACAGCATTGTGACTAAAACGCGGCGACATAACGGACGAGTGATTTTCAAGTTTTTCGAAAAATTGTACCTGACTAAAACAGTTTCGGGGGATCGAAATAAATGTCCCGGATGAATTTACCGCGGAGATTCTCCGCTTGTAGATCAGCACAGCGAGCAAGAACCGGCGCTGTCGGTAGCAGACCATAGCACCCACGGCGGAGGCTTTGTTTTTGGCTAATTTAGGGACCCATTAGCGCGCGCAACGTCGCTTTATTCCTTTCACCGTGAAGCTCTCGCTTGTGTATCTCGAGATGACAGAGATAAAAATTTTACAAGAGATTTCAAGCAAACGGAAGTGACACGTCTCGCGGACATTTAGATATTCAATTAAGTCGTCTTCGCTAATTGTTACCTGAAAATGTTACTCTCTTTTTTTTTTCTTCTCGCAAGATTGCCGAGATTGCGTCCTCGTTAATTACAAAGTCATCGTCTAATCTCGAGTAACGCGACCTAGATCTCGGTACGCGATATGGGAACCAGAGCCACAGGCTGTCGGAAACACGGTTAGGTATTAATTAAAGTGGCAGATCTTCTAGCCGCGTCTTCGGGTGCTCCATTTTCGGGTAATTTAGAATACGCTCGAGAGAGCCGCTCTTCCAACGTCCTCTTGATCACCTCGCTAAGATTATCGCTCGCAAGACCGAAAATCGCGTGATCCGTTTCTTAAAGATTCGATTGTTATCGAAAAAATATTTAATTGTATATATTTGTTTTTTTTTCGTGGTACATATATTTATTTTATCGCGCGCGTTTATTCCATCTTATTTATCGCACTCAAATCTGAAGTAAAAATTATTAATTTCTCAATTTTTTGTGTACGTGTACAAAAACTACAATTACAAATGTAATTAGAAGAGTATTACGAAAATGGGTATTTAAATAATGTCAACACTATTATTGTTCTTGCGTAATAAAGAAGAACAATACGTACGTACATATTTCAAAAGTTTCAAAAAATTCTAAGAAGGCTAGCTGCCCTCGTAAAATTGTAACTGTAAGAGATGATGACACTTTAAACCACGATATTTGTACGTTAACATATTCCCAAAGTGCTTTCCTTCGGTGCGTTATATATCATCGTCTTGTGCGAAGAAACAGAACAACTGGCTCACGTTGTCGGAAACACGCCAACGAACGTTGAAAAATTTGCCTTCTTGTCCTCGATGTCGTAATTTTCGGATAATTTAGTGCCCGTCAATGACGCTCTCGTTTTACGTGCTTGCTGCATGCATTTTGCTTTTTGTCTACCCCATGCGGTTTCTGCTCTCTTTTCTACGATCGGTTAGAAAGAATCACACACAGCCTGTCAAATTTTCTTAAAGTACGGTCGCAGAACCCTGAATGGAGCCGACTGTTCTCGACAATCTGGCGCGAACGAAACCCCCGACGCACAACGAACGACCGACCGAAACTCCCGTGAATTCATATAGGCTTTTGCGCGCATCTTGTCGCAAAGGGAGAGGAAACAACGCGCGTTAAAAAAGATTTTACTCACTTCCAAAAGACGACGGACACGATCGCAGCCATCAACAGAACGACCACCGCACATGTGACGATCAGGGCAGTGCTTTGCAGCGATGGGTTCGTGTGATAGGAAGCGTCGATCATCTGTAAAAGAAAGAGAACTACTGGTTAGAACATACACAAAAGAATGGCTTACGATTACATCTACTCGATTTCGTCACCGTAAAGTTTTCATCGGTTTGCGTTGGTCGATAATGAGATCGGAAATTGCAAATTTTCTTATTCTTTTTCGCGCGAAAAAGAAATTACAAAACGCGCTTGCTGTATTGCATTTTTCGCAGCAGTGATATTGCGCGATACCGCCGTGTTATTACGCGGTTGCTGCGGGCGCGATAATACCGGAACAGGCGAATTAATCGCCGTGGAACGGCTTCGTTCGTTCATTCCGACAGACTGGGTCGAGACAGCGCGCAGCTTTGTGCTTCTATCGCCGTCACGAAGACGTTTTCGCCCCGTGAACACGAAGAGCAAACCGGCTGTTAGAAACGAGTTACAACTCGCGTTACAATATCTTTGTTCTCGCATGTGTTCAGAGGCGGGGTATTTTATTTAATACTTATTTAAAATGCATCAAACGGAGTTCCATTAAGAGTTACAATAGCTACCTTTGTAATCACTGTCTAAATAGCAATTGTTACAACATAGCGCTTTGCAACGCAAGCTATTTAACGCAATAGAAAGAGAGAGAGAGAGAGAGAGAGAGAGAAAAAAAAGAGGGAAAAGAATTTAATAGTTCAATAAAAACTTAGTGAAGTAGAGTTAATGAGAAGCTCTCATCAAAAATTCAAAAATTACTTCAGAGAGAAGTCTTCTTCAAGGGATTGGCAAGTTAAAAAAATATATTCTCCATTATTTTTCATAAAAGATAAGACTTTCGTTCGCCGACTAAGATACTCGTTTTCCTCTCAGGTAGGATTTTTCATCGATAATCCCGCTCGCGGCTTGTTACAAAGAGAAGGGTCGCGAGAGGACAACCAATGGAGAATTGATGCGAATTCTTCATATCGATAAACGACAAGAAATACCTCCAACCCTAACTGAAGGGTAAATGAAATACGGGAGATGGAAAATTTCGCGGCCGAAATTCCTCGTTTCTCGAACTGCGCACCTATACATTCGATATCGGCGGCGCGCGGCGTGACGGAACGCCGGAAATTCGTATCGGAATCTCCATCCCCTTCGCCATTGTGGTCAGGATTCTTCATAAGAGGCACGTAGGTGCGCCGGGAAGTGCCCGGGCACACGTGCCGAGTATGACGAAGGTAGGGGTGGTTTTGGCTCCTCTTTCTCTTCGTCGGCGGCGTTACGTGGGCCGCTTGCGAAAAAGGGAAAGTGATTTTCACAGAGGAAGGAATGGGACTCTGGGGGCTGTGCGCTAGAAGGCACTTCCGATCAGCCAGATCGTATCCGCCGTCGCTTCCATTGTCGACTTCTCTCAACGTATCGATCGAGAGAGAAGAGGCATTGTGAAGGCGAGACTCATTTACCAGGCGACATTCTGAAAGAGGCTTGCGTATATAAGATGGTGGTTAGTCGCGAAGGGCTGGTTAAATACGTCGGTATTGATAAGCTTGTCCTGAGCGACGCCGAAAGAGGGTCGCGACACAATGTCGAGCGTGAAAGTTGGATGAATATTAAGCTACATGTTGTTGTTCGACGCGCCATCAAAGAACACGATGTTTATCAGAGGTCACGCGAACGGAAACTTTCTCTTCTCGCGTCGTCGAGAAGGCGGGATGTGTCCTTGGAAACATTTTCCTGTCTCGACAGGAAATTTCATGATACCCCTGTGAAACTTACTGCTCCGTGATGCGAGATAGATAGATCGACTAGAGTTCACCGAGACACATTATGAATATATTCAACGCGGAACAGAATGATGAATGAACGGGCGCTGAGTAATGATCATGATGAAAGAGCGCTTAATTATTTCTCAAGCTGACAGTGGAAGTTCAGCAAAGTTCGAATCTCGTTTTCGGCGAAGTTCGCACACCGCAAACAATTCACTTTCTTAAAAAAAAAACAAAAATTTAATCATCAGTTAATTGAAAATCTCTACAACAAATCGTGAAATGAATTGTCAAGAGATGTGCGATTTAATTTTGAGTAAGAAAATAATAATTGAATGTCTCTCTGATGTTTTCTTTAAAAACCGAAGGAAGAAGTTCGTAAATATTTGCGGCAACCTTCGCGATATTAAATAATTGAAGTTCCACACTAGTCGGACGAGTGGCGCGCTTTTAATCATCGTCGACCGATATATTTACAGGGTGTAAAGGTTTAATACACCCCGATGAGCGTGTCCCGCTTCGTGAAAAGCACGATGAGGAATACACGAGCGATGAGATACATTGTGCGGCGCGCTATTTGGCAGCGGGCCAAGGAAAGCAGCATTTATCAAAGCTTTCACGAACACACGTGTGTAATACACGTGCCGTGTATATGTACGCGCGATTGTGGGAGTGCGAATGTGTATTGGTGCCTCTTTGTCGCGTTCTTCCCTCTCGTCTCTTTCCTCCTTATTCGGGGTCTTTTTCTTTTTTTACTATAAATTTAAATTTTAATTAAAATTTGAATTAGTATTGGAATTTGTCCGCTTATACACAACGCACTTCCCACGTTCGCATCTAAACAATCTTCTTATTATGGTGAACGTCGATATATATGTATGTACATACATATATCTCACACACGTTTCATCTAATTTTATAGAATTTTATAAAAATACTTTTGCTAAAAGAAAAACCATATTAACCACAGTTCACCACTTGGCTATTCTTACTTATTAACCGTCAATTTAATTAAATATTTTTTCACAAATGTTCCTTTTTCCGTGAAAAAAAAAAAAAAAGATTCTCCGCGCGCTTTTGTTTCCACGCTCCCCTTATAATGCAGCGTCTATCCATTTATCTGTCTATCGATTTATCTACCTATCTGTCTACCTATCCGTCTACTCATCTCCCTTTTTTCACTTGCTCTTTCTCTTTTCATCATCCTTTCTCTTTCATCCAGAGCAGCACGTTCTCTTGTGATCCGCTGCCTCTTCTGCACGGCGGCTCATCGCTCATCATTACCAGGATATTAATAGCGCCGGCTAATGGATTCAGCTGAGAGATCGGCGTCAGTAAGAGAATCCTCCTCTACCCCTCTAAGTGATCGCTCCTCTTCATCTTCCTTCTGTCGCGGCGCAGCGTCGCGAAATTCGGAAAATAAATATCGATAGCGCAATGGCGCGACGATGTATCATCCGCACAAAGATGAGGAAGAAATTGAAGCGGGGTTTTCGATATCAAATTCGTGAAAATCGAAAACGAAAGGCTCGCCTGCGTGAGTGATACGAAGAGAGAGGTGAAAAGGTCATCGAATATCATCCTGTTATTGCGGAAAGGGAGAAGGCTGCTGGATGCGTTGCGTTCAGCGACGCAAAATGTAACCGCAACTCTATGACACTTCCATATTTCTGCGGCAAAATATCCGATAAAATATAAACAGTATAATGGATATATTTTGAATTCAATTGTTTATAGCTGTCGAAAAATATATAAATAGAGTACACAATAATTATCAATTTCTATTATTTTTGTAAATTTATATTTAAGAAAACAAAGATATGTAAAACGCGAATTTTAATTTTTCGGGATTTTTAAGGATTTGTTGAGTTTTCTGCGGTTGCGGTTGTACAAACACGGTTCTGTATTCGCAAATAAGCGAAAAATATTCGCTCTCAAGTATAGGCGCACATAAGCTCCCGGATTCAGCCGGTGGAAGACCGAACGAGTCGGAGTCGGTAACCCGACACCAGATCCAATTAATGGTTTCTCGTGGAAAGCCGGGCGCGTAGCGCAATGAACGTAACAACGATCGTAATCGAACGGAACTGCATCGTAAGGGAGGGTGAAAGTTCCTTGATTGCGGAAGCGGATAGTAGCGACGGGAAAGAGGTACACACAGGGACGATGGGTCCTCTTCGAGCTCCATAGATCTTCCTGGGATGTTTAATTGGTCTTTCCACGACAAATTTTAAAGTCGGCTCAAAAAATTTCTCTCTCTCTCTCTCTCTCTCTCTCTCTAAAAAAACATTCATAGTAAAATAGACTCCACGAAACAGTTTAGGAAGTTTGATGAAATAGAATATCAAAACATATAGCTTGCAAAATTGTTATTTTATTTTTCCAAGCAAATTTACTCTGACGCGAGAATAATTGTAAAGAATTTCCAGTGTTTTAGTAAACACATTATTAACGACTTGAAAACAAGAGCAGAGAAAACAGAAATTCTAGTCGGGTACGAATATCGAAAGATCGTTCAGGCTCGTGATGCAGGATGATAGACAAACGTAGAACGTTTAACAAAGAACGGATCAAGACTGACAAGAATGATGTGACAACAAGATCGCGACGTCACAATTTTTGTTACTTTTCTTTACGAGAAACTTTGTGTTACGACACAGTAACACATGCTAGAATAATATTATAACTTTCACTTTTTCTTCTTCTTCTTCTTCTTCTTCTTCTTCTTGACAAGTCGCGAAAGTAGTTCTAAAAGAAGGAGAGAGAAAGTCTCGCGCGTTTGACTATTTATAAAATATACACGCGGTTTCGCGTGTATGTATTTCCGGTGGTGCGCTATCAGATAGACAGTTAAGTGAGAGGGAGAGAGAGAGGGATAGCCATTTTCTGATCGAGCAACGATATATCAATTAAACGGAGGCTGTTCGTCGCACGCATAGTATACGCCGGCGAATGCACAACGGCGGGGAGTGGCGGGGAGGGATCCGATCGATTCTCGTTCGAGGATTCTCTTCGCTGCTGTCGTGCACGAGAGCGGGAAAGCGATAACATCGCAGGATTGTTTATGGATCGGTGAGCAGCTACTGTTCTTCGGCGCCACCGGTCGCCTATCGCGCTCCGGCCAGCTAGGCGATGTGTGCATTATTGGATAGACGTCATCTGCTCTCGTTGAAATTGCCCGAAAAAAAAAAAAAAAAAAAAAAAAAGATCCCGTTTTCGACGGTTCGTTCGTCGTGTGCGCCGATGCGTGATTCGCAGCGAGCTCGCGCGAATGTAAAAACGTCTCTGCGACGCGAAACGGAATTCTGATTAATGACGAGTTTCTCGAATTATATTTCTCGTCGGAGAGAACATTATTCAGCTGATTGGAGTTATTTGTGAGAAATAAGGTTTAATTAAAACACATTTAATTTAAGTCGAAAAAAATTCGCTCTTCGGTTACTTGAAAAATCCGTTACATTGGTCGTAGAGAAAATGATGTTATCTGTAAGAATGCACAAGCAACTCGTAAGTTGGCCGAGGGTCCGTGACGGTATGAGATTATCTTTCGGACTTTCGGACAAAACGTTCGGAGGTTCGTACGTACAATCGTTTGCCCTAATCGAACGCGCGGGGGCGGATGCAGCGCACGAATGCGCGTCGCAGTGATTATCTGGAGGCCGATCTTATTGACATGGACCCGTGGGTACTCGGCGAACGACTCGGTGAGTTTCGGACCCCCCTGCCTGCAGATCCGCGCTCTATTGCGAAGGTAGGTACATATCGCACGGCATCTCGATTGTACGGCGACGATCCCGATTAATTAGCGCGCGGTCGAAAAAAAAAAAAAAAAAAAAGAGAGATGACACGAAGAGAGACAACGGGGGTTGGACAAGCGTGATACGAGAGAAAAAGGAGATTCCCTTCGGTCCGACTGGATGCAATCGATATCGCGTAATGCGATCTCGCGGCCTGAGTGCAGGGAAACGTGTATACATATTATGTTACCGGAGGGGGTATGTTCGAGCTTGCCCGCGCTCGCCTGTATGCAATGCACGCGTGTATATATACGCGTACGCGAAATAATACACGTCGTGTTGAATACTTTGAGAATGGAAGGGCGCGCACGGGTTCTCTACAGATCATTCTTTTGTTTCACTCCTCACAATGCTTGTTAATAAAATAGCAAAATATATATGAAAAGATATTCATGATTATTTTTGTTATAGGGAGATGGAACAAGGAGCGTATATATGTATATTAATATAATTATATGCTGTACACACACACATTGCTGTACGTACGTAGATATATAAAAAGCATGCGAAAAAAATTACGGTGAGAATTTAGAAGTGCGTAAAACACGCATGTAATTTTACATTCGCCTATAGTTTATTTAGCGTATCCTCTTACTATGTTCCTATTAAACAATGATTTTAATAACAACAATTATGTCTAACAACATCCCGCCGTGGTAATAATAACTGTAATTTATTATTGATTCAGATATTCACCCCGTGTTCAATTGCAAGCGACCCCCCCGCGGAGCTCACACGTACGTGGGCGTATCCGCATGTGACGCACGAAACGCAAACGAGCGTACACGCGAGACGTTAAATTCAGTGGCACTGGCATTAGCATAAACCGCGGGGGAGGGAGGAGGGCAAGGGGGAGCAGCAACAATAGCGAGAGATGAGACTGCGAGACGGATAGAAATGCAAAAGGGAAAAAGGCGACGGAATGTTAGGATTGAATCGAGAATCATCTCGTTGATTTAACTCTCTCTTCGTTTCTTTCGTTGTTTTACGTTTCTCACGATTTCCTGTCTTTCGTATTTCCAGCGGTGTCATCACGTCATTTACGAAAAATCTTCACTTAAATTCGTTCTCAGATACTTACGCGATTATTATCACGCATTCATTTGCGTTAAATGTGTCCATCTTTAAAATTTTCTCTCTCCAAGCCTTTTAGCAATTAAAAACGCAAAATGCAAATTTTATACCTTATTCCATATTACTCTCTCTCCACACTTATATTCTTCCTTTCTTTCTCTTTTCTCTGCCCGATTCGCATTTAACGCGGGTCAGAACGGATCCAGGTACACGCTAATTACGCATTTGTCGAGGAATTTGCATGCGTTACCTCCAACTCGTGGGGGTGAGGACGGAAGAGAATTCCGCGTGTCCACATTGTGCGTAACGATTCGTTACGCGAACCCTCCGTCGTTCGCGCAATCAACTATTCAAACTCGTGCGAGATCACGATCGTATGTACGTATCTTAACAATGTCTCATTAATCACATTTTGTGTGTCCGATTGATTGTGCATATATATGTGACTCTCTATAATCGTTTCTCGAAAAGTGCGTTCCTTTGTTAAAGACATTATAATACATACATATCGTCGCAACGGTCGTCGTAATATTCTTCGAAAACAGCGCGTAACTATTTCGTTTCGTTGAAAGCCTCGTGTTCAAAGAGTTATGCAAAAAAGAAGAAATGGAAAATTGCAACCAGCAGGCGCGCTGTGGGCTCAGAATTTCCATTGAAACGATATGCTTTCGCGGTATCCTTTGAGAGGCCGGTCGTAAGCTTGGTTAAGCTCTGTTAAGCACACGCCGGGATTCGTCGCGACAATTTCCCTGCCGGACGTATCAACAGCGGTCGAGCATAACGACGCTCGACGCCTGAATGACCGAATTTTGCCGATGGCGAGCTAACGTGGCGGAACGCGTACGAGACCAATGGTAACCAATAAAACGGATACCAGTCCGGACCGTAACGTTCCTTCGCTACGTGAAATCGGAAACGAATTCGTGTTCCGTGATGTAATGCGTCCCATCAGGAATCTCGTGAAACAAGGAATTCGCGGCTGATATCACCGCGTGAGATAACTGCGGAATCAATCTTTCGACGAATGACTCACAAAGTGTGCATTTCCGTGGAACATTTGTATATGAACGAATCATCATTATTTGTTTTAATTTTTTCACAATAATTTGACAATATGTATGAATTCAGGAAAAACGATTTCTCTCGAAATCGAATTTATACTTGCGCTCTCTCTCATTCTTGTTTTAAAACAAAATTTGCCTTTCTCTCGAACGAAATAAATAATTCCTTTTTCTCGAGCGATCAGAGAAACATAAGAAAAGACGTAACGAAGGCAACTATTTTTCTATCGACAACGTTCCGACTTTTCTGGAAAAGTCGACCTTCTCCACGGGAGCGGTCTCCCGTGGAGAAGCGTCTTAAAGCGCGCGTGCAACTTGATAAGCGAAGGATAAAATTAATTTGCCCGCGGAGCGAATCGAATCGCGCGTTGCAATCCCGAGGAAAAGCCGGTGCGCGGCTCTCCGTTAAACGAATGACACAGATTTTTCCGCGTAAAAGCGAACCTGCGTTTCCCGTCCTCTCCGCCCGACTCTCAACAAATGAGAGAGATCGCGAATCTCCGAGTTGCCCTACCCCCCGGTAACTCGATCAATCGTGTCGCTATCCAACCTCGCTCGCAACCGGTCGCTCGTCTTCGATCGGATCGATTGAATCGCGAAAAAGAAGCAAATAGACGACGCGGTTGAACTCACTGTCGCCGTGCTCCTTCTTTGGCAAAGTGGCACTTCGATCCTCTTTCCGAAAAAAGAATCTTGACGTTTTCATGACATGAATTATTTTTTTACTCGAAAAAGAGAAGAAAATATATCAGAGTTGAATATAAACAAATTATATACTTATTCTTATATACTTTTGAGTTATTGACATCTTTGAAGTCTTATTCCTCCAGAAAATGAAACGACTGACCAGATAGCTGGGCTGATATAATAGTTATTTACCACGAAAATTTCTATGACAAATATTTCGTAATCTCCTTGGGTATTTCCTGTTCACTTAATCTTATCGAACCTTCGTTCAGACCAAATTACCGATCTCAGGAGAAAACGCATTTTTGTTACAGAGAAAGGTCTGAGTTACCCTAAAAAGAGATACAAAAATAAAAAATAAAAAAAGAAAGAAGAGAAAAAATCTAAAGAGAAAACGTGAAGAGTTCCATGATGAAATTGGCGTCGGAAACGCGTCGGGCGCACGTACAACGAATCAGTTATTTCTATGGAATGATACGGAGAAACGAGGAGAGGGTCGCAGAGTTGTGGGACAAAAGTGATAGCGGGACAACCAAACGGCGTGAGATAGCGATTAGTCCCGAAAGTTTCCGGGCAACGAGATTTCTCCGACCGACGATGATGAGGAGACGAAGAAACTTTCCCCCTTGGCGAGAAGGTGTGCGGTTTCTCCCTCTTAACGTGTCCCGGTGGGCTCGCCTAATTCATGCGTAAGTGGATAACTCGAGTTAGCTCGGTGCTTAACGTGAATCATCGGCAACTTTCCCTCGGTTACGATCGGTGGCGTTGGCTGAGTTCCGCCTCAAGATCGATCGTTCTTATCGCCGTCGTTTCGGACTTAAACGAGGATAAAATCACGGTGTCGCGATAAGAAACGCCGCGAACTATCTCTAATGCCTAATTTATCTCTTAGTTTTTAAGTTTAGATAAAAGATAATCATCCTTTCGCGTTATTTGTTTGAACAACGAGCCGCAGCAGCGAAACAGTCGAAAGAAACTCTCTGATCCGGTACGTTTCATTTTTATTCCCACTGGACGCGGTAAATCTTACATCGCGTCGAAATTCGACGGCGTGGAGGATCCTTCCAATTTCTAGTCGAACGTGCCGATTTCAACGCGCATTTTATCGCCAGGATCAACCGTAGAATGAAAATCCGGCGGCAAGAAAAAAAAAGAGATAAAAAAAGAAGACGATATCGGATCGGCCTTGTCTCGATAGAAGCTGTGAAACTCCCTTCGAAGTTCACAGAGTAATCCTCCGGTGTATTTACACAGAACTCGTACAATTAAAAAAAAAAAAAAAAAAAAAAAAAAAAAGATAAATATTTCAGTAACAAAACTCGCAAATAAACAACTGACAAAAGTATAATTAGAAGTAAACAAGTTTTTTAAAATCACATTTCCCGACGTATCGTACCGAGAAAGAAATAATGGGATAACTCCGAGAAGCTACCCTGTGTATATGCCATGTAACTTAGGAGCGTTCTTAGGTAGCCGACCTCGATCTTTATGTCCTGGGAGTGGCACCTTACAGTACACCGTAAGATTAAGGGCGGAGTATACGGTGCTGTTCCCGAGAATAGTAGGTCACGTTCTTCTCTTTGCCGTCTCTAATGATTCCTTTGCCGGCTTCTCCGATGTCGCGCGTATGCCAAAGAGGATTCGTACGGAAGGAATCTGAGCGATGACTTGTGCCTCGGAAGAAAAAAAAAAAAAAAGCAACCAGCGAAGAGGATACCCTCTCCTTCCTCGGATTACATTTATATTATCGACGTACGCCCACCGACGCCCACGCGCTTTCAGAGGTTCGATGAAAAGTTCCTTGATCCGAGGTGTCGGGCGCGCGAATAACGCGCGTAATTAATGCGACATGATACGCGTGCGAACGTGGGCGAATGCATATATTAGCCGGCCGATGCATTTACCCGCACAAGCGCGCGCGAAACGCGCGATGGCGTTGCCATCGACGTTTTTGAGACTGCGGAATGTCGATGAGCCATGACGTTATACCGATTTTAAAATGTCAATGATAGATAAACATATACGACAGTTGTACATGATGATTTAAATCTAGTAACCGCTTGAAATTGAACAATTTCCAATAACTGTTCACCGAAAGACACTTTTTAAAATGTTGCGTGATGTAATTTCTTTCTTTTATCAGGTTTCATAGAGACATTCTTTGAGATCGATGTCCAGTCAAGGAAAAACGAATTCTCTCAATGGGATTTCGCCCGAAAGTTCGGTTTCCCCTCGTATAATATCTACCGTCTCACGGATTAAGGGGGAGAATATCGCGCAGCTTCCTCTTTCTTCTTAATGATGCCTTTGACAGCCGCTCAGGTATCACCGAAGAAAAGGGGTGGGCATCTGTGTGAATCATCCCACTTCAATTCCACAAGAGACTTCTTTCATTTCCAAAAAATGGAATATTTTAAGGTATGTCACGTATAAAGGTTTGAAATCTTAATACGTTGAAGTCTTAAAAAAATCTCTTTCTCTTGAAAAAAAATTTTCATAAAGATTAAATATTTTCATAAATATTAATTTCCAAGATAATTTCGTCATATCGTTTCATCGTACGTATAGGTCGCGTGTGATGAGTAAAAAAAAGAATATTGTTGGACCACCTACACGGGCAATTCGATCCCGGCCGCGAGTGTCGATGCGATCGATTTACATTAACTTCAACGTCATGCAAATCAACCCACTCTGCATTTGCAATCACCGGACCGAGGCGTCAATCGCCGCGATTTTAACGATATCCGGTCCCGTAAAAGCCAGAATAATCCCGTAGAAGATTCCTACGATGATTCACGCCTTTACTCGTCATGAAACAGCGCGTATTCTCTTTCATTCTCCTTCTTATTCTTCTCATTTTTTGAAATTATCTAGCTATTTTACTTGAATTTATTTATTTCTATCATTGAAAGTACGTGTAGGTATCTGTCAGTTCACACATTTTACGATACGCGTTTCTTTACAAATATACTACACATTTTAAAGCACGTTTTAAAGCACATTGAAATAGACTGTTAAAAAAATCAAATAATCTTTAAATTTTTACACGAAATATGTCTCTTCGTTATCAGTGACAAATTTCGACTCTCATCGCGAAAATTCATCCGCAACAAAATGTATCGATCTATCGAGGAAGAAACGAGTGGGAAACCCGCAAACCCGTAACGTTCTCCCCCGCGGAGAAGGAGATCTCGCGGTTTTAGCTCTAATCCTCGGTGAACAATGTTACCGGGCTTTAATGTTCGTTACGCGTAACACGTAATTTTCCAACGATGAGCGCGGGAGAAAGAGGAGAAGGATTCACTTCCTCTAGGGAGGCGGACACATTTGTCTTTGCTCGCCGAAACCTCGCACCTGTGTGGAGTGCGCGTCGGAACTTAACGCGAAACTTAAGTTACGGCCGCGATCGGTTATACGGGCCACTAACCCATTGCCATGGTATGCCAAGGCGTCGCTGATAGTCGCGGATTCAGCAGCTTCGCTTCACGACAAAACGCGCGGGCGCAGAAACCGAGAAATGATGATTCCCGTATTCCGTTATCCGAGATTAAACGTTGTTTGTGCGCGAGTAATAATTGAGCACACAGTGACAACTCGAAAAATCGCACACAAACTCATTAAACTGACAAAATTGTACAGAATTACCGGCTTGATTTTCATCGAGATTGAACGGATAGTGAGATATAATTAATGATAAGGTTGACGTCAATGCCGACATACAATGATACATTATTTAAATACGGTAATATAGCATTTTCGTGAAAAATGCCAAGCGTCAGGTTACACAAATTGATTTACGAGCGCGATTCATTTATGCGCTCGTAAATACTGTGCGTGCGGGCAAAGACAAATTGGAAAATATTAAAGTCACCTAATTTTTGCGTGCGCGCGCGCGGTTCCGCATCGGTGTAACGAATTTTTTAAAATGAGAATTTCATTCTCTGTATTTATTTCTTTTGCACGAACGAACGAACGAACGAACGAACGAACGCGGACGAACGCCGCCGTCGCCGCTTCGCCAGTCGACGCGAGATTCAATCTTTCGCGTATCGTATTTTGTCCGTGTCGCAAGAGCTCGCTGTGCGGCACACTTTTTCCCGTACAATTTTTTTTTAATTTCCTGCCTCGTCGGCTTTGTTTCGCGGTGAAATCGCGCCTTCGTCCTTCTTCGTAATCATTCAATTTATCTGCGTGGCCAAAGCTGGGTCAAGAGCGACTCCCCATATATATTCAAAACGAAAATATTATAAATTCGTTCGCGGAAAGTGGAGCAAAAAGTGAATATAGAACTGCTCGCGAAAATAAAGCTCGGTATGTAGTTAATGCACGAGATACGATATCAAAACGTTCTACACGCAAATTGAAAATAAAAAAATTTAATTTATAATAACATTAATTACGTTACTACACTTTTACTTATTTATGTAATTACTCTTAAGTGTAATATTTAAACAGAATAATCAAGTTCACTGCTCTGTATTTTGAATTTTTATTCTATTTCACACAAATTTTCACTTTTCTTTTTCTCTATCGTCTGTCTGATAATTTACTGAAAGCCTTGCCAGCCAGCATTACTGTCTCGATACGTCCCGTGCAACTTCGCGAAATACCGACCAAAAGGAGGATGAGAAAAGGGAGTGAAACGCTCGTTTTGCGCTGCGCGCTCGGCGAAGCGCGGTGTACCGGGGGATTCGTTCCGTTTCGAATATCAAAAACAATTCGCCACCCCGGGGGCCACAGCCGCCACGCGACCATGCCAAGCGGGGAAAAGGGTTGACGAGGGCTTTTCCGTGCAACTTCCGCCGTCGGGAGGATTTCAGGCGAGTTGCAATAGCGCGCGAGGAAGGGCGATCGTCCTTTCCGATGGAACGACGACGGATATTAAAGCGCGCGCGGAACGCTGCTCTTTATGTCATTAAATACACCCACGCGCGCGTGTGCATCCCCTGCGCCATTCCTGTCGCGTCCAATTGTCGTCCCGCGTACTACTGCCGGGGGTGCGAACCATCCGTGCGATGCGACGCGTTCAGGGGGAAAGTATTGCGGCTTGCAATTGATTTCGGGAAATGACGAGGGACGAGAAGATTTCAGTTAATTATTAACTGCGACTCTCTTGTGTGCTTATACACAGCATCATAGAAAGAGAGATCGAGCGAGAGAGCGACAGATTCTCTAATTTAATATTCGTGCGGAAAGATAAATACACCGCAATAACGTTACTATCGTAATAATTATAACAATCGCTATAAAAGTTTTATATTATGGTATTGAATAGAATATTGTTGCAAAAATTATAACTTGTCGTTACGAGTGAACTAAACGAATGGTAAAATATTTTATTTTATTAATTACCAGTTCCGTCACGGATTAATCGGGCAACCGCTGTCTCACATTTAATGAACTCGCGGTAACCGTCATTTGGAACCGTACGCTGTAATAACTCGGGCCACATAATGGGCGCAAATTAATTTTTGATTAATTCGACAGTCCGCCAGAATGATCATCTCCCCTTCCCTCTCCTCTGTTTTGCCGCTTATTTATTCATCGATACAACGCGCTATTTGAACGTTCGAGATGTCTCTAAGGGATTAAGCACTCGCGCATATTTTCCATCCGGTCACACGGCACGCTGCGCTCGATATTTTATTTGCTATTGATGTTAAACATTTAATCACGGCGGCACAATATTGAAACGCGCGGTTGCAATATCAATAATGGTCTACTTTCAACGATCAAATTTGGAATGTACACGTCCGCGAGTTCTATTTGCCACGTTTACTCTCCGCGAACGCTAATCTTCACATTGTTACTTACTAATTGAAGAGAGTTTTTTTTATTGTTAAGTGAAATCTCGATTTCGGTTTTTGATGAAAAATTTAATTGCTCCAAAAATCCTTTTAGACATAGGTTCGCAGCATTTAAAACGTTTACCTCTTCAACGTTTGTTTTTTCACAAAATTTTATAAAACTCGGAGAATCGATCTCTTCGGAACTTATATCTAAAAAAAAAAATAACTTTTATTTTATTTTATTTTCACCAAAGATCAACGCAACGTAAAAATCGAGTATCATTAACGATTGAACGCATGACTCCACGTTTAATCGCGGGCTTATCCTGCGAGTTGGGGTCATCCCTCGCGGTGATTTTATTCCGTCGGAGATAGGGCGAGGAAAATGATTGAGTTCCACAATTTCGATGGCAGTCGGTGGTTTTCGATTGTTTCCGGGCAAAATTAAGAGGCTTACAGCGACAAGCCCTCCGAATTGACCTTTCTATAAAATCGCGGCGCTTTTCGGGACAGCTCGAATCTCCGCGATAAATTCTTGCAATAAATTGCAAGACGGAAAAACCCGAACAATAAATTGTATATCGTAATAAAAGATTTATTGAACACGTATTATTTTGTACATCGCCACTTTCTCTGTCTCTCTTTCACTTTCTCTCTTCTGTTTTTCTCGTTTCCATATTTGCACGGCGATAATGTTTTTGTTATTGCTCGTAAACATAAAAATGCTGGAAATGCACGTTTGAGCTTGAAAAGTCACCACGTAACGCGAAAACAACAATAGGTATATTTGAAAGAAGAATTTCATTTATTTTATTATCGTCAATATTACCACGTGCACTTTCGTATATACAGTTCGATAAAGATGAGCATAAATTTCCGTCAAAGTGAAACGAAAACGTCAATCTGCCGCGGATATTCCGCCGTCTTTTCGGTTTACCTCGCGCGATCATCGTTTCGCTCAAGCTTCGCACTATAACGCGAACACGTGAAATCCCATCGTAAAATTTGCTTAGACACGACGACGCTTTACGACATCTCCGCCAATGCGAAACGCGGGAGAATGTACGCGATCGAAATGCGCGAAGGGATGATAGAGGGCTATAGGTTGCGCACGCGGGGATTTGACAGCGTTCATGTATCTTCGTTACGTAGACGATATGGTGTTGGAAATACAATATACACTGCTAAAGCTTGAAAAAAAAAATTGTAAGAAATTAGATGCTTGACTTTTTTAAAGACAGCAAGGAGAAATTGCTGATTCTCTCTCTTCTGCGACGTAAAAAAAAAAAAAAAACGTAATATTTCAATCTGACGACACATCATCGTCATCATCATCTGCTCGTTTACATGACGCGAAAATTTGACGACGAAAATCAAGAGAGAAAGAGACGGCCTTTACATCGTTCGTGAAAGCTTCGGCTGTAATCTCGTGAACGCTGAACGTCGACGACGAGCGCGGGAATCGTGTCGTTCTTGAATAATTTAGCGCTCTCTCGAGCCGCCGTTCTCATAGTAATATCGGCGGTTCGCGCGGGCGGAAGTTCAAGCAGAGGATCGGCCACGCTCGGTCGGAGACTATGAGCACACTATCCGCCCAGATATGTTAAGCGGAGTATGCTCTGCGGATTTCTCTCTGTCTCTCCCCCCAGTCGCTCTCACTGTCGTTCGCCCGGACTTCTCGCGCGCTTCGCAACTGCAGTCGTTATCCGAGAGTTTGCGTCCGGAGTTACGCCGCATTTATCTTCGCTCGAGAGATATATATATATATGTAGTATATGTATACTTGTTCGAATAACAGTCGCGACGTTCCGCCTTTCAATTGTCAGACCGTAAAAAAAAGTGGTATGTGTGTTCCCGCGCACGTATGTGTATCCCGCTCTGTTTTCATGAGAAACTTTCGTTTTCGGACGCGCAAAAGTTTGCGGGATAAATTTTACCCAAATGTAATTCTGAAAAGAATAACAACGCGTATAACGTCATATATAATGCGTAACGTAATTTCTATGTCTGCGGGAAGAGAATTCGACATCAGTCGAGGTCGCGTTTATTGTTTCCGACGCGCTCTCTCCGCCTCATGTATACTGCACAGCCCCTCCAGAATTAGATAACGTACACCAATAGCGGGAAAGAAGACGAGGGAAAAAGAGAAAGCCCAGAGATCCGCGCGTGCTACCGGCTGGAAAATTAAGACGAATACGCCCGTCCGTTCTCTTCTTTGTCCTCAGCCGTGGCGATATTGTTTCACGCTTCCGTGGAGGCAGCCAATCAGGGGATGTATCTTCCCAACGTCATGCCGCGGGGGGAAGATGCGAACCTGTCACTGAATATCGAATCTTGTCAATGTCTCCCGGCATGACGCGCCAGAATATACACGGCGCGCCTTTCTCTGCGATGCGCAGGCAGCCACGGGCGCGCCACGTGCTTCTTTCGAACGAAGGGAAAATTCAACCCTTTTGAACATCCTTTGAAGTCTCGTCGGATGAACGTCCTCTGAGACCGTTCGTTACATCGTGATAAACCAAACGAGTTCACATTGTGAACTTCAACTAATCCTAGAATGATTAGTTTTGAAAGCTAGAGAGTAATCCCGCATCCTTTGTAAACGTACTAATAAAAAAAAATTTTTAATCTCCTTTGATATCCCTGCTAACATTTTTTAACACACACAACACAAAATTATCTGATATAATCGTTTTTATCTAATAATCATCTTTATACATTTTTATCGCGTAACATTTCGGAAGTTGGATACTGTTAATTCGTCCACGTCGGATTTTCAGAGATTAACAATGATAGAGTGTAAGCGTCGTTAAAGTTTGCAGCAGTGTTCATTAGGAGTTAATGATGTCATTAAACGTTCGCGGAGCGTTCCCGAGCGCGTTAACGACGTCTTATAAGGAGAGTCGAACACGGAGCGTACAACTCGACGAAACGCCGAACGTAATCAAAGATTCGCTCGTTTGAGTGCGATGTAATCAAATATTACGCTGGAAGTATTTATATTTACACAGCAAATAATCTTTGAACAATTTTATCTTATTTTAGAAGTTATATAGGTATATTTGATCAAATAACAGAAGTCGGAATAATATCTCGCTTTTGCGCTAAATTAATTTTATCAACCAACGACCGACATTAGGAAACTATAACTTTTTACACAAATATATCTCTCGCTCTCCCCGGTTAGGTAATTAATAAAGATTTTTGCGCAAGTGTGCTTTTCAAAAAAAAAAAAAAAAAATATGCGTAGAAATGTCGGCGGCGACATTCGGAAGGAAGATGCGTCATTAATTACGGCGCGGTTAATTAAGTGCTCCGCGGGGGCGGAAGAGTCGAAAGTGTCCGCCGAGGGGAGGAGAGTGGTGACTCCTCCTCGACGACCTTCGCCCTCGCGCGTATCCCCTTGGCGACACGACCTTGCATGCAGCGAACCTTGAATGCTAATTAATGACTTTCCGATAATGTCCCTCGGAGTCTTCCCGGGACGAGAAACTTCATATAATTCACGAAGGATTGACGACGATCGTTCGATCTTCGTCCCGAAAGTTACAGAGTGATTTGTTCTTATTGCCGTACGGAACTGCTCCAACATCGTCAGACATTAGACCCTCTTACGGAACGATTGTTCGAGATTGTAGTCGTCGGCCGAACTCGCTCTGTTTATCTCCCACTCGGTAAACAAAAGTATAATTGCCGAAACTATCTTGCGGAATCGGGCGTTTTTTCGTCCGATTCGGACGGGAAATCTCGGAACCGAGAATTAGTATCTAAAAAGGAAGTTTATTGTCGTCGCGCCAAATTCTAATAGACCGCCACTTCCGGATATTAAATCGCGCTTCCCTCCCTCACGATCCATTTCCCGGGTGACGATTAACGGATCTCGGAACGAGAAACAGAAGGGGAAATACCCCCCAGAAGAGAATTGTCGTTGCCGGGGATGACGTTTGCGGTTTTGCGACACCCTCGTTACCATCGTCGAGCCTCGCCCTTGATTATTCCGGATGCGCGTAAACATCGAACTCGACCGGTCGCGTCAACCCTTTTCGCGTTAGAGAGAAACCCGTAAATCCGTCGTAAACATCCGTTTCGCCGTGGTGAGAATAACGTTGTACAACAACGTTCCGTCGATGCGAAATAACGCCGCGGTGTTAACCTGGTTATCAGTGATAATACCGTGACATTTATCAAACCCTCACACGTATAAATATAAAAAAAAAAAAAAAAAAAAAAAAAAAACAAACGTTTACGAGGGAGAGAAAAATCGTGCGTGATATTTTAACGAGAGAGGAAATTGCGCGAACAAAATGGCATATCGCGCTCGCGCGATAATAACACGCTAATTGTTATGATTCCATCTTAAAATTATAAAGCGGGTGGATAGAATAATTATTAGTGTGCAATCCGGCGATATAAATTCTTGCGCGCGGGCGATACTTTAATAACTAAATACGTTCTTAATGCTTGTAATGGCAGTGTTATACGCAACGGAAGGTAAACGCGGTTCGTTCATACATATGTATGAATAATCGAGCGCAATTAACTCGCGTTATGGCTGTAATGAAACATAGCCGGAATGTTTAACTGACCGAGTGTAATTTAATTCGCTATAGAATTAATTTCGATATCTCTCGTCGAGGATTAAGCGCTACGCTCGGCCGTGTAATAATATTTTGCGGACACGGGACTTTAACTTCTCGCGTCATCGCGAGAACCGAGTAAGCGCTGTAAAACTCCGTCGGCCAACTTTAATCGCCATCGGAGACGTGACTCGCGAAAATCGAGTTGGCGCTTGCCGGCGTTACTTTGTTAGTTTGCAATTAGCTCCGAGTTTGACTTTTCTCCGGAATCGTAAACTGGAACGCGCGGGGACACGGTCGAGAACCAGTTCCCATTCGCGATGACATAAAAGCGCGGTCGAATGGAATATACTCAGTTTGATTTTCCGAGCACAAAATGGATAAACAGTGTGTTGTACTTATGTCGACACAGAAGTAAACGCGTTACAAAAGCGAGAAGAAGAGTCGATTCTCTATCCTCGGGCTCGTTTGCCGTGTCATGTTGTGGCGGGTTGCGAGGAGAGAGAGAGAGAGAGAGAGAGAGAGAGAGA